>JAOUZG010012691.1:856792-875214 GCA_026289955.1 Argiope argentata | reverse complement strand
TATATATATATATATATATATATATATATATATATATATATATATATTAATGAATTGATTTCAACAATAACAAAAATAATACTCATACCCTTTAAATTAAATAGATTAAATAGTAGCTTAGTTTCTTAGACTAAATTTTCATTTTTACCTTATGAATTTCCATAAATTACAAATTAGATACAAAATTATTTAATTGATAATATATATTTTCAAATCAATTAATAAAAAATATGCGAATACTTTTCGTCAAATTACTAACGGTAATTTTTGATTTTGCTTTTTTTCGGGGAGAGGAAGAAAGGGGAAAACGAGCTTCCAAGAAGGATGTTAGGGATTGAAGCATTTGTAACTTCTTAAAGAAGTTGATGCTCTCTCTGAAAAATGAAACAATGCCATTAGAAAGGATTATTAAGGAAAGGAAAGAGAAAAAATATTTAAAAGAATGGAAAGAAAAAGGAACGAAAAAAAAAATCGTTACATCCTTTCCATTCCCATGCTACTTCAAAGCTAAAATAAGAAAAAGTATGGGTGTTCATTCATAAATTTATTCATAACCAGATGATGAGGTTGACACTTGAGTCAGCAGCATCTCCGTACCAGACTAGTGGGAGGATGTTTAATTCTTGAAGGCAAATTTAATGGGCATCAGTCTCATATAAGTGGCTGCTCCTAAATGCATTCAGATTTCTGAACTCAGAGATTCGCCTTATCACCTAGACCTAAGAATGCTTTCAAAAAAATTAGATTCGTAACGATTCCCAAATTCGTAACGAGTTACTTCAACTGCCATCATATCATCCTGCTGTGTCCAGTTTTAGGAAATTCTAATAGATTTAAATCTTTTTTTCTTTTTTTCTTTTTTTTTTTTTTTTTTTCAAAATTATTTCAGTTTTGGCCTTAGATAGCTACGATGAGCTACTCGCGTGAAATTTTCTTTTTCTTTTTTTTCAAATATAACTAATAAAAATAGTTTATCAAATCAGATCCCATAGACAAAAAAAGGCTCGTGCAACACAAATCCATTAAAACTTTTCTATTCTCCCATAAATAATCACAATATCATTTTTTATTAATAAGCAGATCATAACAGTTAATTTAATAACTATACCAAATTTATGGCGTTAGGGCTTTATGCACTCCTCTAAACTAGTTTTAATTAATTTTAATCTTTCCCTAAATTTACAAATTATAATTGCTATTCCAAATTATGTTGTGGAGGTGCTCTTGACCACTTTGTCAATCTGCGGAATTCTAAAATATCACGAAGTTGTTGTGGCCATTTCAATACATTCCCAGCAAACGCATCTTGAACCATAAATTATTGTTCTTGATGCATTCATGTTGAAAGTTTTATTTTCTTTCTTATAATTATTTTGTCTGTTGCTTATTTTTGACTGAAATGTTATTTATTTTTAACTGAATAAAATGTCTGAAAATATTTCAAATTTTTTATTGCTCATTGTATTAAATATGTTTAGGATCTTTTTTGATTCGACGTGGCACAATTTTTTTGACTTGATCGAACATTTTACAAAAATAAGATTATTCTATAGGAATGCGATATAATTCTAAATTTTATGCAGTAACACTACTTTTACAGTGACAAAATAAAATATAATTTTAATGTGTGTTTCCTTTCCTGGAAGTATGTTACAAAAATATAACAATTCTTAAGGAATGTCTTTTTATATATAGCAGCAATCTTTTTATACAATGTTCGATTTTTTTCCTGACGATTTCCGAAATACACTAAAATGTTGTGTCTTGTATCTTGAATGAAACAATTATTAAGAGCAAATCTTATATCTTGTTCCAAACCTGTTTTTTCCCTTCTCTTTATTAGTTTCCGAATTCGGAAGGGGAAAAAATGTCCTGAAAAGTCTAAATACCCATAGAGCATCTGGGATTTAAATTAGCACAATGAATTTAATTAATGACCGTCTTCATAATGCAGTATATACTGTTTGTTTCATTATCCTGAGACAACCAATTTCCTATGATTCTATCTTACAAAGGGTGAGACGTGGAAGGATGTACACATTTCCGGAATTAACTTCATTGCTAAATGTAAACATATTCTTTCATCTTTCCTTTCATTCCTATTTGGTCGTATTTAACTCTTCCTAATGCATGCGCAAAGCGCTGAGGGTTTTAGAATCCTTTGGCAAACAATAACGGATAAATTTTCTTTCCATCCTCGAATTAGTGATCTCAGCCCTGTAGATATATTGATATATTTTATTTTATTTATTCAGTTTATTAAAATCATAGAAGTTATGTATTTTGCTGATTTCATTTCGACTCGCGATGACAATACCTATCTCTGTCACCGTTGTAACCCTTTATTGCTCTGGATACAGAATGGAATCTATTCTCTTTATATTGTTACGAGCGAGCAAAACGCACGCCAAAGGTAAAAACGCTAGCCGCGCGTCACGGGATACTCCGCGCCAGCCGGGTTGACTTGGCGAGAAGAATGTTCTGGTAACCCCGAGAGAAGTCTGGCTGCGCCGAGGTTTTTCTCCCTTACCGCGGAAGCCTCTCGGAACTTCCGCCGTAGCACGGCCACGCTTTCGCCCGACTATATAAGAGGTGGGTTGCCTCTTCCTGGCAGTCGATCGCTCAAAGTGGATCTCGCTCTTTGAGAAGAGAAGCGTTTCGCTTACTTCTGGCTTTTCGCTTGAGCTGTGTTTGCGTTTGCTGTTAACGCTGTGTTATTGAGCTCGCTGTGATTGACTGTTGCTGTGCTATACTATAGCTGCTTTGCAAACCGTGTTTATTGTGCGTAAGACTTGTATTTACGCTGTAAGTGACTGATTATTGCTGAACTGTGCTTTCTGAAGTTTTACTTTTCCCAAGTCATCCTGTATATACCTGTAAATAGCTGTAAATAAATTTGTTTGTGCTGTCCTCATATAAAGTCCATTCAATCCGAACCCGCTACGCTAAAAACGTAACAATATTCTACCTGATACGAAAAAGGAACGCAGAGGAAATAATTTATTTTGAGATTCACGTGATTCTTGTAATGGAAGATTTGTTATCTTTCGAAATATTTTTTAATGAATTATCAAGAATTGCTATCAAACTCAAATAATTTATCAAAATTTGCAATCAAACTGAAATAAGATATCAAGAATTGCAATCAAACTCAAATAAGTCATAGACGTTGCTTCTTAAAGATTGATTTTATCGAGAATCCGTTGATATTTCAATCATATACTTACATTGAATAATTTTTTATGACGAATTCACATCATGTAATTGTTTCCGAAATAAAATTGTTTATTCCCAAGATTTGCCGATTGACACAGATGATGAGCAGTCACAATTAAAGCTTTCTACGTTTGGTCGTAATTTCGCTGCATAAGGATATATCTAGGCTACCTTGAATATTTACAAGAAAGGGAGTTAAAAGAATTAATTAATTTCAGTCCATCTTCATAAAATTTAATGTAATATTTAAAAAATAATATGTTGGTTAATAACCTCGAAATTGTTTCAGGCCCACAAAATACTGTTCTTTTCTCTGCTAATTCCTTCATTATTTTTTGCAATTAGAATTTTTAATTATTTTTTTGATTATAAAAATAATTTGTTTTATAAGCTCTTACAGATATTCTATGACTTTTATGATGAGGAGGACGGCGTGTCCGTTTTACAACGGAAGGAGGGATGCAGTAGCTTTTGAGGGTACGGGCCCCTCAGCATCCAAGGGCAGAAGTCTGACTTCTAGCTCACATGAAGATGACACACACTTATCACCTTCGCTTGAAAGCTCTTTTCATAGGATATAACATTCACTCACCTCACCGATTCAGCAACCATACCCTGACTGGGACTCGAATCTGGGACGCCCAGATCACGAGGAAATGGCGCTACCTCTGAGCTAGGGCGCATGCTGTGACTTTTATACTTTGCATTAAGCAAACATTGATTCATTCTTCACGTTTAATATGAAGTTTTTCATGTGTGAGGCAAAATACATGGAAACACAAAAAATTAACACTGAAAATTTGCTAAAAGTTTTGGACTTCGGCTTTCAATAAACATTTATCCTTTCATCATTTCCGTTCACATTTAGTATCTTTCATCATTTTTGAAAGACGGTAAGAAAATTGGCCATGACAAAATTCATGACGAAAAGGAAAACCATTCTGTAGTGAAGTTTAAATTAAATTGATAAGCATGAGAAAGTATAGGGAAGAAAGTTAAGTTAAACCCAAATTATTTCAAATTGATGCATTTCGAACGTCAATGGTCATTTTTCAATAGAAAAAAAAGAGAATAATTTTAAATAAAATTCCCGTAACATGCCCATCAAACCGTTCAATGACCAGAATGGTTACGGATACATGGTTATGAGGTAGCATTCTGTTCTATGGAATAAAATGTTTAAAATACATCCGATCCAAGTTTTCTTTTTACGTTACTTTCATCTCAATAAAATCATCCGATTTAGAGAGCCTCTTGAACCTCTTTAAAGGGATAAATCAGCCAATTAATATCAGTAATGTTTTCCACTCTCTCTTTCTTGACACCTGAGTTTAAGAAACATTTTCATACTCCTCGTATAAAAACAATCATTGAGGGACTCTTTGATTTCATAACAGAAAACTTTCATAGTGGATTAAGATTTAATTTTTTAAAAAAATTACTCAACAAATCTTAAATATTATATCAAAATATATTGTTTAGTGGATACGATCTTCTATGAAAATAAAGTCAAATATTTTAATGTTAACCTTTATTAATGCTTTTCTATAAATATGTGATAATTTTAAAACAAGCGTGTATATATCGAATTCATACATTATATTATAATAAATTTTATTCTTGTTGTTTCTTATAGCACTTGCCATGGACAAGCTCATTGAAGTAGTCAGTGATTTAAGCCTAATAATCGTCACTTGTTTTGTAGTAGCGCCAACTAGGACCAAGAGTACGACTTTTGCTACTCACTCATCACATTCGTTTGCGCAGCCCCTTTTTACAGGGGGGCACAGTCACTCACCTCCCAGATGGAACACAGAAGAACAACCATGCCCGAACCGCAATGCCCAGGAGACGGAGAAGACGTACTACCTCTATACCAGGACACCAACAATTTTCTTGTGACATACTTCTGTAAGTAATTAATGCTCAAAAGCGTTAAAGCGGATAAATGCCATAGGGGTAGATACTCGAAAACTGTAACTGTGAAAATACTAGACTTTAAACTATACTGCATTGGAACTTCTTATCCATTAACTTAATATTTTTATATCAGTTTTGAATAATTTAATTATTAGCAAATAAAATGATAATTAAACATTTTACTTAATGTTGGTAAGTCTAGATGGTAAAGGATTGTGTAACTAAGAAATTTCTGTTACATAAATTAACATTGTATTGCTAAATAAATTGTCTTGTGGTCTCTAGTCTTATTCCTTTCACTGCCTGAATTGAAGAATTAAAAATAATTAAAATGCAAGGATAAAATTGAAATAAATCTATGGATTTTATTTGTGCATTTATTTAGAAAAAAATTATAGAGCAATTTTTAAATTAATTTTTTAAGACTAATTTTCCCTCATTTTTCTTTTTCAAATTTTAAGCTCTTGGGAAATATGCCCTGAGTGAAAAAGCTTAAAATTCTGGTCGTTATATCTCCAGACAACACTTTCTTGCCTTTACGAACTGTGTAGAGAAAAAAATATGCTCTGTCATTTTGTCACTGAGCATACGCAGTATCAAAAATCGGTACCGAGTCGAAAGGCAGAGATTTGAGAAATCTTCTCACACTCATAAGCATTGCTCTCTTTGTAGAGAGCCATGCCTTGTTTCTCCCAAGACTAAAAGCTGTAAAAGGAAGTCTATTCGAATGTTGGTGGATTTCAGGAATACTGTCCAAATTAAATTAATCATAGATTATATTTATTCGCAAGAAATTTAAAAAAAAGGAATTTGTCGCAGTTGTCTTGTGCATAAGGCTTTCTCTGTAGAACCGTTTTAATAAGCTGATTTTGAAGCATAACTTCGATACTTAGTAAGTAACCATTGAATTGACATTCGCTTTTAGAAATCTGTGAAAAAGGAAGAAGAACACTTTCTGAGGCATCACACTAACTTAGTTTTGTGACAGAGGATTTCAATTTAACATGAAGCACATTATTAGTTTTTAGGAATTTGTTACCAAAATTACAAATAATACTGAAGCATTGTTAGAATCAAATGTGCAAAGTAGGATTCGAATTACCATGCTTTAATGCATTCACAAGGTGACATTATTATTTTAAATGAAAGTACACGCGATTCTCCAATGGACATAAGAATAATTACCAGTGATATTTAAAAAAAAATCTCAGTGGCACCTAAAATTCTCAAGATTTTTTTTATTGCAAAATTTTATTCTATGCTATTTGATTGTTTGGCAGCAAAACCAAAAATGTCCATTTTGATTACATTCTGTAAAAAATTTCCATTTTAAAAAGAGCAAATAAAATAAAACAAAACATAAAATAACGGGGGCAAAAGGGGAGGGGGATAGGATCTTCACCATATCATTATGGCTAGAAACTTTAAATAAGGGTTTTTTAATAAGGGTTTCATATAACAGAAGATCTTGAAACTTTTTTACCATAGAGCTCTACGATCTACAATGATATATTTTTTAAACATTGTTTATTTTTTTATTAGAATACATAAGATTCTTATGTGGACTCATACATGGTGACCAATGATCCTCAAAAAAGAAAAATTATTCATGGGCAGCATGAAATTCAGAAGAATTTTCATAACAAACTATTTTTTCTAAACGAATCGATTATGCGACAACGCAGGTTGGAATTCCAATGGTAAACATATTGTGTATAATATTCCTTTAAAAAAGCTGAAAGATGAAATAAAAATAAAATAAAATAAAATAAATATGAAAGAATGAACGAGAAGAGGGAGGGGGGAATTCTCGTCGCATCATGATGGCGAGAGTTTTAGGCTTTCTGTCAAGGATAACATATTACAAGTTGTAAGACTAACAGCCTGCACGATGCGAACCTGGTTCGGAATTGGTGTCCGTCGTGTCAGATGTCCCACCGACGTGATCTGGATCTCTGCCAAAGGGGATAGACCACCCGAGTGCCGTCGACGCTGTTTTTGGGACACCTTTGGCCCGTCCGCAATTCGTCATATCTCCCAAAAACAGCCAGCGCCAATTCTGCGGACAGCTTTCATCCATCAGTCGGGATCTTAAGGTCGAAGGGTCCTTAAAAAACATATGTGGGTGACCTAAACTTCGGAGGGGTCATCCACTACGATTTCGTACCGTTTAAACCCCCCTCCCCACTTATAATACAAGTTAGTACGGTGGAGTCAGATTTATAAAAGAAAATATTATTCATTTATTTCTCATTCAAAAAAAAAATTTTCTGTTTCATTTCAAATAAAAACACTGGACATCGATATGCAATGTTATGTTGCATGATAGAGGCAATCGACTTTAACTCGATTTCAGCTTAGGTTGAGAGACATTTTTATTCGAATTCGCTTGATTCGTTTCATTATCTATCCTAATTTCTTTTTTCATTAATATCATAGGTGATCTATTATTTAAACAGAAAATATATATTTCTATCTTTATGTGTCTGCTTATCTCTTTTTCTTTGTCTATCATAAAAGTTTTTTAACTTCGTCACAACCATTGGAATACAAAATTTATGTACTTCATTCAGGGTACATTTCAAGGACAACTGTAATATTTTCCTGAGTATCTTTAATTATATATTAGAAAGTATACAAAAAATTCTTAATATTATTTCGTTATTTTTTAAAGTGTATTAAATCATTTTATTAGATAATACTTCCACTATTTTCTACTGAAAAAAAGCCTCTTATTATATAACAAAAAAATTTCTCACTTTTTTTTCTAGGTTTTCTTACATAACTTTTTTTCGCTGTAAAAACAATCACGAACCAATTTCCACCTAATATATTTTACTTCACTCAGAGTAAATTTTTAATTATTTCATTCTATTGGAGCTGACATTTTTTGTTGGAGAATGTTTTATTAAACCTCCCAAGAAAAACAAAAAAATTTCTTTAAAACTTATTTGGTTCACTACTAATAATTTATAAAGAATACAAAGGTATATTGCAAAATTCTAAGAATCGGTAAAAACCCACTTATCAACCCGATTTCTAACTAAGCAGGTTACTTCATAAGCAAATTATTAAAATAGGTTCATTATCAAAAATGGTATTTTAATATTTTTTAATGCAATCAAATGATTTAAACTGCCCTTTCCCCATAGAAATGGCTTGCTAATAATATTTTTAGGATTGATATTCATTTAAGAAAAGAAATTCAGCTCATTTATCAAATAAAATTTAATTTCATTTATCAATTTATTTGACTAATAAATTATTTGATTTATAAATTAATTAAGATACTTCATTTGACTTTGAAATTAGAAGTATAAAAATCTAGATTTTTGCTCTGTATAAAAATTTCCACTCGTTTTATGTTAGCACATTACTATGTCATAATAATAATAACTAATTAAAAATAATTTAATTTTTAAAGTCATAATCAAAGCTTTTGTTGATATTTGTGCGTTTTTTTCTTCCTGATTTTATTTAAAAGCAGCTGCTGCAATTAGAAGAAGTAAATTTGCTTAACACGAACATCTAAAAATTGTATAATTAGGCTAATGTACTTTCCCACGGCCTTAGAGGGGTTTAATATTTGTTTCCAATTTAGTTTCCATGAAAAATTAATACGAGACGTTAATCTAACCTACTAAATCGTGCTATTTTATTTTAAACTCTTGTCTAGGTTACTATGAAACAAGTATTCAACTTTTAATATCAAGAAATTAATTAATATAAGCTATATTGAGCATGGGTTCAAATGAAAAAAAAAGGACAAATGCCTTCTAAATTGAAACTAAATTATTCAATTTACAGAAATGAATTAGTAAAGAATGTCCAAACAAAAATACCCCAGTTTCTATTGCATATTATAACAGTTTAACTTCAATTATTTACAACATACCATACATAATTGAAGATAAATCAGTCTAGTTTTTCTTACAAATTTTGAATATGTCAGCCTTTAGTTATGCGGCGCACGTGCAACTTAAAGTCCTATTCTTACCCCATTTGATGAACAATACGAAATTGTGAAAAAAATATCCAGAGTAGGGGAAGCAATTGCCTCTACAATTATGTGTCTCAACTCTGACAGATCATTAGATAGTCGCGGAATGTAGACACGATCTTTATAAATTCTCCATCCCCCAAATCGCATGTCGTTATGTCAGGTGAAAGTGGAGGCTAGCGAAAAGGAACTCACAGTCACAATGACGAGAGTGTAAGAGAGTGATGTGCAATGAATACAGACAAAGATGTAAAATTGTTCGCAAGCGCTTTATAAACCTTTTAGTGCTATAATCGCATAGTTATGATATAAAGGACGCATTTGGAGGATTTTTTTACGTGGTAGAATTATCGATCGTCTGGAATGTGAACGTACTTAGCTGGAAGTATCCGGGGAACTTGGAATTGCCCAGAGTGTCCTCTCCAGGCTTTGGCGACGATTCCAAGAGGATGGTAAAGTGAGTAAACGTTACAGCACAGGTCACACCTGAATTACAACGTTGAATGAGGACCGGTATTTGGCAGTTACTGCCAAAAGAAACAGACGGAAAGCAGCATAAGACCTGTCTCGTCAGCTCTCTTCAGCCACTGATACAATAATTTTAAAGCAGATCGTGTACAGAAGCTTAGATCAAATTGGTCCATATGCTCGTAGGCCTGTCAGATGTGTTCCACTTACTGCAACTCACTGTCGTTTGTGGTTAGCCTGGAGTAGAGAGCCTGCATTGTGGACACCGCAAAAATAGGGCTGTGTGATATTTTCCGACGAGTCCAGGCTTAGAGTGCAGTCTGATTCTCGCCGGAATTTCATATGGAGAGCGTCAGGTACCCGTTACCACAAAGAGAGCATTACTGAACGACAACATTACGGTGGTGCAAGATTGCTCGTTTGGAGAAGAATTTTTCAGGGTTCCAGAACTGACCTGATTGTTCAAATTATAGTCATGGCAAACCAAAATCTATCGGGACGTCATTCTGGACCAACATGCACGATTGTTTCGGGGTGCCATGGGCGCATAATTCGTGTTTATGGATGACAACGCCTGTCCTCATATCGTAAACGAATGCCTTCGATTGAAGGATATCACTCGTATGGACTGACCAGCATTCTCTCTCGACTTGAATCCATTAGAGCATATGGTGACATGCTTGGCCTATGAGTTGCAGCCCTTCAACCACTTCCTACATGCCTACTGGAACTTCGGAGAGCATTACTTGATGAGTGGTGTAATATTCCCCAAGATCATATCGATAATTTGTTGCTCAGTATGCCTAGGCGCTGTACGAACTCTACTGCATCGCCTGGGAGAGATACTATGTATTCAACATTATACCAACTATGTAATATTTTTTTTTTGTAATTTGATCCAGGGAGCAAAAAATTGCAATTTTCATTAATAATATCAAATATATAGCATCTTATTTATATACTCTTTACCTTTGGTTTAATAAATAGGCTTTACAAATAAGTCACACCGGTTTTGCTTCCGATTCGTTCTTTCCCTGATCTTGTATTATCCTTAATTTATGGACACGAGTGTGCAAACACATCTGGAGATTGTCTATATCATCAATACATGTTTTTGCCCCATGGGGGGTTACCATCAAACTTTATATGAAACTCACTGTAAAATGAAATTACAGATTCATTCTTAGAAAATTGCAGAACACAAAGGCCCCGCCATTTTGCGTATGCAGCATTGCAAGCAAGAAAACTACAAAGAAAAATAATACTGCTTTGTTGCATATGCAATGGCGGAACTTGAGGCGCAGGCGTTAAATTATTCTGAGGCCACTTTGTATGTAATTGTATTGATAAGCAAGTAAAGTGAACTGGGCTTTTTGCGCTTTTAAATTCATCTTAATGCTTTTTATTTACGTAATATTATATAACAAATTAATAAAGGTGCTATCCTTTATTTTCATTTTTTTATTTGATTTTTTTTGATAATATAAAATTATAACATGACAGTGATATTTGCGCTTTTTCTAAATGTAATGGGCATTGCAGTGCAAAAAAAATTCAAATTTTGAAACTGAAAAATTATTCTTGACAAATTCCTTCATTTATTTTTTTATTTAAGTTTCTAAAACAAGTTATAAAAGTATATTTTACACCTAGTTTTCCCTTTCGTCTACATTCGAAATACTACTAGATACTTCTGTACTATCGTCCTTGGTATTTTTTTCTTTCATTTGCCTTCATCTTATAATTATCAAGCATTTATAGTAATACAAGTTCAGATGTTGCTCCTTTTTGTCACATCACGAATTCTCCCATCAGAAATAGAAGGAAAAAAAATTTAACCTAAAGAAGCTTTCCTGAGAAATCTATTACCTATATATCGACCACTTCTAAAGAATAATAAAGATTAAATCACGAGAAAAAAAACTGTGTAGATTTTTATAAACATCCATAATCGCAGCAATAGAGAACCTTAAAATTATTACTTTTTTTATTGCTTTAAAATCTTATCAATCTGATCTTACATTGTCATCCCAAGATCTACATCTGACAACTCAAAAGGATTAAAAATGAAAAAGAAATTTTTTTCGAAAAAATCTATGATTTAAATATTATAAATATAAATGCGTCGTACATTACACAAACTTGTTACAACCAACATGCATTGATTATAACACGCATCTACATCTATTGAAACTAATATTATAAAATTTTGAAACCTTTAAAAATATTTATGATTTAAATGTAATTTTCGACATCAAACACTTATTAAGTCTCTCCCTTCAGATAAAATTCCGCTTTCAGAAACAGAAAGCAAAAAGGTTCATAATCTAGCCTGAGTGGAGGAGGGGGGGGGTATTGAATTACAAAAAGTAGTAAGACAGAAGAAAAGTTAAACCAGTGGATTTAATTCTCAACTCTTTGGCTTTAATAAATGTCAGTATTCCTCTAACAAAGATAAATTTAATAAAAACTCCCCCCTTTAATTGACAGTAATTTTGTTGTTGTTACTTATGGCACTTGCCATGGACAAGCCCGGCTGATACATCAGCAGAATTTAAGCCGAAAGTATGAGCCTCTTGTTTCAAGTAGCGCCAACTAGGGCTAGGAGCACGACTTTCAGCTACACACTCATCACAGTCGCTTGCTCAGTCCCTTTTTACAGAGGGGCACAATCACACATCTCACTGATAGCGCACAGAAGTTGCCCAAACCGGGACTCTCAGAGCACGAGGAAGACGCGCTACCTCTGTGCCAGAAAACCAGCAACAGTAATCGTTCCTCTATTGAATAATAAATACCATTTACGTGATTTTTGTTTTAAAATAACAAAATGTTTTGTTAATATTAATAAAATATAGTATATATTTTGATGAACGGCTTTGTACGAAATGTATTTTTTAATTCCATTTTTTTTATTATCTATGTTAAAAATAAATACTAAGAACGATGTCTTAAGATTTTTGTTGTTGTTCAGTATGTTTTTAGAAAATTTTGAACTGGGAGAATTCAACTAGTTATATATTCCTTATTTACTATGGAAATTTTTAAATAAGAATTCATTAATGATGTTTTTCAATTAAAAATATCAAATGAATAAGAAAATGTCAAGTCTCAAAATTAAAGTCATCCTTATTTATTTATTATTTTTGTTATAAATTACGTTACTTAAAAAAAAATTATACTTACATATAGTATAAATTCTCCTTGAATCATTCAAAAATATTAGTGAATAAATATTTAAGATAACTGAGAAAAGTATTTTTAATTCTTAACCCTTTCACTATGAATTTTTAAAATCTCTTCCTCAGCACTCGCATAGAAAATGAAGATGCTAGCTTCAGCGTTAAACAAATATCTTCTATTTTTTTCAGCCTCAGAGGATAGGACATGAGGACCAAATACAGTCTCCCCACCAGCACTAAAAAACTACTTTTAATTAGAATTATTTAAATTAATTTTAAAAGGTCAATGCGATGTATATGCCCCATTAGCAACCAAAGAGTTAAGAACTGCATTTATCTGTCTCTACGCTTTAAAAATATTCGAGTGTTTTGAAGCTGGTAACTTTAAAAATTCATAAAAAGAAAATCCGTTGAAGATAAAATGATCTAATGGAAATGGACTATGTAGGAAACAATAATGCGCAAAAATCTCTACAGAACAATGTTATCCCCTCCAAATGGTGAGGATTGGATCTCACTGATTTCGAGACAAATTTGAAATAAATTAATTCCGAGCGAAGTATTCGGAAATTTGACAGAAAGCTCATTTTAATAATAATGCATTCAAGTACACTATTCTTGCAGATCAAATAAATAAAACACAGTTGTACATTTGTCCCCCCCCCGCCAAAAAAGCATCACGTTATGCTATATCAACCTCAGCTAATAATATTCAAATCATATGATTTTTGCTAATCAGATTGAAATTTATTTCGAACAAACGGTTTTCATATTCCGAGGTGTGTGTTTTTTCTCAATATTTTATAATTTTTCATATCAAAGAAATTTCCCGAATATTACTAATTTTGAAATTATTTATTTATTTTTAGTTCCTCCTTACATAGTTATTTCCTCCATGATTCGTTTGACTCTTTATCTTCGTTGAGTTTCTTTTTCTTTTTTCCTCAAAAAAGAAGTGGGGAAATACTGCATTTTCAGCATTACAATAAAGATTTTGCCCCCCCCCCCATATCTCAAGTCCCTAGACCACGGCCTGTGCTGAAATCCGCCACTGTACATATTCTCAACAAAGTAGTATTACCCGCTCTAACTCCTATCTTAAACTTTTTTCATTTATCTCATAGGGTATCCGATTAGGTTCGGAAAACAGAAAAAAACGTGTATTTGATATTTCCCTTAATATAAGTATTAAATTATAAATAAAAGTGAAATTATTTAAATACAGTAGCTTTTAATGAAAAGGCATCTCTTTATTTTAATTTTAACATTTATTAATAAAAACTGAGATGTTCTGGAGGAAAAAATTGTAAAACTTTTCTCCTTTTCTTCGTAACATTATATGTGTAACATATCTTAGAATATAGCTAACTATTTTCTAAAAATTATATTCAAAGAAATTTTTGTTTGTTTGTAATATTGAAATTATCTATAAAATTTTGAAATTTTTTCAACAATATTTACATTAAAAAAATCATAAATTCACTTTCAAATCATTTAACATCAAATACATAGTTCATTACATTTTGCATAACATAATGAATATTAATTTTAAATTTCATTATAATAACTTGATTATCTTTTGAGATACGACGAGACTCGTACAGCAGAATTATGAGAAAAAAAAATGTTTTTCAGAAAATGCATTTTAAGCTTTTATAACTGCTTATAAATAAGTATTACTCACATATCAATAGTTTGTTATAACTTGGTTTCAAATTGACATAATGATAAAGTAAAGATATCACTGCAAACAGAAACGCACCAATTTTTTGAAAAACCATAAATAAAAAAGTAAAAATGTGAATTTTTGTCCAGATTCATGTTTTTATGCTAATCGGATATATTTATTGTGACCTTCGATCAATAGTCTGTGATGCTTTCATTTGATACTATATTTTTGATTTATATTTTATTAAATATAACTGGATGACTTTTGTTGTTTTTACTAATGACACTTGCCATGGACAAAGCGCGCTGACGACCGTCAGCGATTTTAAGCTGAATAAGCGTCTTTTGTTTTTGAAGTAGATCTAACTAGGTCCAAGAATGCGACTAAGCTACACACTCTTCACAATTGTTTGTACAGCCCCTTTTCACGAATAGACACATTCACACACCAACCATGCCCTAACCGGGACTCGAATCCAGGACGCCCTGATCATGTGGAAGACGCTCTACCTCTGTGCCAGAATGCAGGCAAAATAGTGATCTACCCTCGGCGGGATTCGAACCCGCAATCCCCGGTTTAGGAGACCGATGCCTTATCCGTTAGGCCACGAGGGCTCGGGAAACGTTTATAAATGTCAAAGGCTCACCAGTCTCGAAAATTCATCTAGAAATCGATAAATATTACCTACACCTAACGCTGGAATATTGTAAATATTTTATCGTGTTTTGAGGATCCTGAATTATTATAACTTCCTTAAAAATAATGATTTTTGCAATTCAGTTTACAATCTGAGTTCAGCTACAAGTTTTCAGTAAATTCTTTTAATTAATTTCTTTAGATGATAAGAACAGCTGAAATGTTATAGTAGTTCCATCCTTTTTTCTGTTGATCAATAACCCTTAAACATAATTTCTAGTACTTAGTTGGCGTATCAAATAACAAATTTAAAAAATATTCAATTTATAACTAAATTAAAGTAATATTTGATTTAAAACACAAAAAATTCAAATCTACTTTGAGCTCTAATCTGAACTTATTCAATCGATATTTGTTATTTTTTAGTCTTTAATTAGAAGAACTGAAAAAGATCTAACCTTTTAAATCCTTGAAATGCATGTCTTTCAGAAATTTGTTTCATTTTCAGCAACATGTTTTTACAAATATATTTATTTAATTTTTTTTCTTTTTTTTAAGAGATAAAAGGTGTTTTTTTTTTTCAATTTTTATAATTATTATGAAAACTTTAAGTTAAAATTCTTAAAATATTTAATGCAATAGAAATCGCTTTAAGATTCTTCAATTATTATTTTACTTTTTTAAGGAGTTTTCTCTATTCAATTTAAAAGTATCATTCTAGGAAATGCTTTATTAATTATTCTTAGATCCTGAGAACATTCAGAAAAATTATTCTGGAAATTTAATTTTCATAACTTACTAACGAAATTGTAATAATATTTTAAAATAAATTGTGTAATTCAATTCTTTTATTTGATAACGAAATAACAAAGTTTTCCCTAATCCTGAAAAAAAAAGAAAAAAAAAAAAGTGTATAAATTTTGTGCTTTATTAAGTAAAACCTGAAATAAAAACTATTGTTTGATGTCTTCCTAATTTCTTGTAAAATAGTTTGAAAATATTTTGTATTAGTCGTTTTAATTACAAATTACCATCTGATTTATTTAAATTGACATTATGCATTTTAAATTTTTTATAGACCTCCCTCCACCCAAAAAACAAAGCAAAAAGGAGTAGGAGAGGGGAATTAGAATTAATCGAGTTGAATTACATTTAATCCCGATTTCTTATTTAAATGGACGATGTGAAATGACGCAAAACGTGTGAAAATGCAAAAAAAAAACCCCGGAAAAAGGAAAAATTAAACGGATAACATCCTGCTTGGGAAAATAAAGATAAAAAATAAAAAACTAATCCTACGAATTTAAAATTTGACGAAAATAATCACCTACCCTCGGCGGGATTCGAACCCGCAATCCCCGGTTTAGGAGACCGATGCCTTATCCATTAGGCCACGAGGGCTCGGCGTTCCGGTGATTTTAAAGATAGTAAGCAAGAGGCTGCAGAGATGGGTCGTTGACTTCTTTTCTCCCTTCCGTTGTTTCGCCCTAGTTGCTGTTCGTTTACTTACGAGCGAGAGTACCCATCAGTGGGATCATGAGATATTCACGTCTTAAAATAAAGTAGATGATTGTTGTCATTGTTTGAGAAAGCGACGTACAATTTGTTTTGTAAAATGATCGATTTATTAGTTATTCGAGGAAAGAGATTTTTTGAGCATTTGTCGAGCTGTTGACGTTATCGGAAAATTCCGCGTTTCTGTATTGATTTTTTAGTTTCTAGTGTAGCTATCGTGTGTATAAATGAAAAATATATATTTTAAAAGGCAATACGAAATAAAATGTTAACATTTTAAACTTTTTTTTCGACATCTGGATTTATCGATTGACATCTAGTTTTCACAGCTTTCACCATTTTTAAAAATAAATAAATAATATAAAAATAAATTTACATGAATTAAATTTTTTTAAAAAGCTTACTATTATTTTAGTATCTGGAATTTACTTACATTATAAAGTGTGGATTATACATTATAGTTAAATAATGTCGTAGCTCCTCCTAAATCAGGGTCGAATTATCAAACGAAAAAATACTTGGGGGGGGGGGAGATCAAGACATTTTTTTGGTGATGTTTTTAAGGAATTGCATTTTGTGCTTCCATTAGATCTCTTAATTTGATTTTGCTATTTCAAAAAATTGCTTTCTTTTAATTCAAATGATTTCCTATATGCTTTCGAATTCTCTTGCATATGAGCGTGTTTTAAATTTTTATATTTGTTGACAGACTCATATGCCTCCCGGCCTTGGAAAACTTTGCATTAGAGTGCATTGATTACATTCAAAAATTGTGTGATTGTTGTACCGTTCTGTTTAAAGTTATTTTTAAATTTCAGTTAATGATTTTCTTATAAGCGCAATGCTGGTGTATTCTCTCTTGAATGTTATACGCAATTAAATATTTTGTTATTTTATGTAATCATAATGCTTCCTGCTTAAAACTGCTTATATAGATATTAAATCTGTTCACTTAAAATAATATCTGAAAGCTGGGAAGAGGAAAGTGGGAATTAGTATGAAACGTGTCTTTCCCTAAGAGTCTACTGGATTTAATATGATCCTCCTACCACAATTAATATTCGAAAATATAAATTACGATATGAATAGCATTGTAATTGCCAATATTTACATACATACTTTGAATTAAAACAGTTCCTTGTCAACAGTTCCTTTACTAAATAATTCCCTTTGTAAACAATCTGAATTACCCTACGATGAGCCAGACAGCGAAAAGGCATCTTATCATTAACATCATTTCTAATTTCTTATCTAACAATCTGTTGGAATTTATCTTTTGAATAAAAGCTGTAAGGAAGAAAGTAGATGTTTATTGGTTGTATTCTAAATGGAATCCAAAACCTCATAACGAAACTTTGTCGTTTATCCGAGATAACGGAATATCGATCGACTTTGATACTGACAAATTAAGTCTTTTTGTTACTATTTGTTTATTAAGCATTGAGTTATTATTTACTTATTTACCCCTTTTTCCTAATTGCGATGCGCTGGTTGGGCCAATAGTAATTCCTCCCAGTAGTTAGTAGTAGAAGGGTACGATAAACTATGTCATAGAATTCATGTTAACATGCAATTCGAATCGACGGGCAACCTGCCCTGATGGGAAAAGCAGGGTTGGCAGCTCCAATATGTGTTAGATAACCTAAAGATTTCTATTTTTGAATATGGATACCTTCAATCCCAATACAAAATATCAATTCTCTTCAAAGAATAGAATAGAACAAACCGTACACTATCTGTGCCAATACATCGTCTCTTATTATCTACTTAGTGGTATGCCAAATAACACACTATAGACATAACTATTGTGGAAGTA
>JAOUZG010012691.1:844931-856692 GCA_026289955.1 Argiope argentata | reverse complement strand
ATATATATATATATATATATATATCCTCCATCATCTATTCTTTCGGAATTAGAGATTTCTCTTCTGGAAGAACGGCTTCATATTCTTTTTAATGCTGTTCATAACCTCTATACCTCCATTCCATGTCAATTTGTAAGTAAATCAAAGGGTGGTCTAATCCTCTATCAATAATTTTTCTTCCTTTATTCATGGGTGTTCTAATTATTTTGTCGCCCATCAGTACATAGATAGCTCTAAATCAAGTAATTTAGTGAATATTCTACTGTCGTCGATTTCTATGAGAAAAATTGAGCAGTTTTTGAGCAATGCAATGAAAAAAATAATATGACTTTAAAATATACTGGGAGATTTATCACTTCATGGGAATTTAATTTTTCTCTTCAAATCCTGTATAAAGACAAGAAGGCAAAGACGTGTCTCATCTACGGAAGTATTGTCCGTATGATGGGTTAATTAAAATGAAAAGTCTATTGAGGCCAATTCGTCTAGAATTCAATCTTCACTAATACACATTTCAGTAATGTCCTATAAGCAACTGTGCCACATCTACAACAGTTCTTCGAATTAACAGCAGAAAATGATATATTTTACATAATTTTTTTTGTTTTAATTGAAAATATTAGAGCTTTTTGTATTCTAATTGTCCTTTTATTTTCTTGTTTACTACTATTGATTTTTTATGCTTTTAAATAATACATAAACAAAATAACGCTGATCCAAAATGTGATACCAATTTTAATAGCAGGTAGGCTCAAGCTTAAAAAAGTTATTTTTGTAAAAGAATTTGAAGAGTTTTCCATGGGGAAAAACATTTCATATGATTGTTATCGATATTTTAAGGACTATTTGAAGGACTGAAAAGGTGATAAATCATAAAAAACAACCTAAGAGTTTGAATGTGCTTAAAATTATAACAGTAATTCTGTAAATTTATGGTAAAGAATTGACCAGACCAGGCAATTTTCAACCATTAGGCTTTTACTGGACATAAAAGCCTCGTATGACCTGTGTCCAGCAGGAAAAAAAATACAAAATCCAATAAATCTTTATTCTTCATTCCATCATTTTGCATAGCTCTGAAATAATTGTAACTATTTTTAAAAAGCCCAATTTTCATTCATTTCTTAGCACAATAGAAAGCCTAACTGATGGAATTCTAGCAAATGTATTTAGTCTTCCAAACGTCTAAAAATGTAACAAAAAGTTAAATTTCCCGTCAAAATTTGTCAGAAAAGGAAATTTTTATTTTAGGTCAGAATTTGTCAAACTATGAATGTATATAACTATCCTATTTAAAATAAGCTTAGGCTTTTCAGTACTCCAATTAATGTTTTCGAGTACTGAGTAAAATTGAGTCTTGGGTGAGATGAATTATTTTTTATAATAGGTGGTACAATAATAAGTATATACTTAATGAGCAATCATTAAATTTTATTATACTAAATATTGAAAAAAATCTATTATACTAAAAATTCTAAAAAAATTCTATTATAATACATATTCTAAAAAATTCGATTATACTAAATATTCTTAATTCATTGATTTTATAGCTTTTTTAAGAAATGCTTTCGATAAAGCCTTTTCAAAATTAAAAACTCTCATTACGTTTTGAATTAAGAATTGAAATGCATAACTTTTATCGCGAATAATGAAATTAAGGCACTTATGTGGTATAAAGCTAATACATTGGCAGTATTTTTTATTATCATTTTCTAAACCACAGCACGTGACGAAATTAACACTGAACTCAGTTAATCAGAGTTTGCTTGTGATTAAGCAAAGCATGAAAACATGGAGATATTCTCAACTGATTACCGAAACAAAATGCGAATTTCACTTTCCCACACATTTTTTATATCTATTTCCCAATAGAGAAAACCATTTTTTTTTTCTATTTTTAGTCTCTTCTTTCATATGACGATTGAAGAGAGGAAAGGGTTCCCCCCTCCTCCTTACAGCGACATAAAAAATATCCCTAAGGGGTGGACTATGTTTATAAAAAATTTCTCAAAACAGTGAAAAGCGGCAATAAAAAAAAGAGAGGCGACTGAACTTAGAAAAAAAAAATATAAAGGAAGAAAGCGCATCGCCCTGAGAAAAAAATAAAACCATTTTTTTTTTCTCTCGCCTTTTTATTCAGGTTTTTTAACGAATGTTTTTCTGTTGGCCTATTCTTGCGGACGCAGAAGGCATTTCCCCTCCCGAGAAACCAGATTTACATCTGTTTTGCAGTCAGGGAAGGGGAATTCGAAATCCCGGTAAAGGAAAAACTGAAACAACGGGAAAAGTGTATTTTGGAGAGATTCGGTTTTTCCGAGCGAGTAGACATCGCTGGCTGATAATCCCGTTCCCCGGATTGTCACCGCCTAGACCTACAGCTAATGCAATTAAGCTTGCCAAATAAAATAATTGGCCGCCTTTTGTGTGACTTTAAACGGGAGCAGGAGCCGACAGAAAAACGTCTGGATCTGGCAGGGAGGAAATGCAAGTATCAAGGGGTTACTGGGGTAAGATTATATATTGCGCCAATCATGTCGCCAAAGCTAGGACTCGATTAAATCAGATAAGCATCATACGAATAGTTTGTCAGAATCTGTTATACCTTCAACAAATAGAATTCAAGATAACGATAGGATCTGATCTAAGAAAAAATTTATGTAATATATAATTTTATTTTTATAGTATATCAACAAAATATATGATAATATTCAACTAAAATATTGCTATAAAATGTATTGTTCGGTAAAATAAATATTTGAAAAGCCCAGAGGAAAAAAATGTAAATTTTAATGACTTTTTTCAAAATGATATTATAATTAAATTTTAATCTTAGAATTAAACTCAGTGTCTTAATTTTTGAGGTGATTAAATAGAATTTTTAATAAAGATTTCGGTAAATCATAAAAGAAAATAGCGTATGTATTTTATATTTTGAGTATTTTGAGATAGTTAAAAGCAAATTTTATTTTTTAAAAAATTCTTATGAAAATTCAGTAAGTGAGAATAAAAGTATTTCTAAAAAAACTAGAATTTAGTTGGAATTATTAAATAATATGAAGTTTGTTCCAAATAAAATAATATTAGGTGATAAGGAAAAAAAGTAATAGAAAAATTAAAAATTAAGTCGCCTGGAATAAATTGATTTTTTTAAAAAATATATATTTTTTAATTTGAAAAAATAATATAATTTATTTTAAATTGTTTTTATAGATATTTCAAGTATTTAAATTATAATATATATACATAGGAAATTTCATAACTCTAAGTGAATAATTCGAGAAGGTGCCTAATAGAGTTCACCGTCCTTTTAAGAAAGGTAGATAAGATTTCCAATGAGTTGCGTTCTGTAGTATTTAAGTTACCAGCCTAAATAAAACGCGTAAGAATCGTGAATCTGAAAAGTTTTATTTTGTTTTCTTTTCATTTGACAATAAAAATGTGATAAAATTTAGAATTTCAAGAAGTAAAAAAAAAAGTAAGAAATAATCCATAAAGAATTTTTAAAAAATAATAATATAGGAATTATGTGAAATAAATACTTATTTAATTGAGGTTGATACTTTCTATGCATATGTGATTTTGGCACTTTTGTTTAATGTTAAGAATCCCTTAATTTTTTTTTTTTGCCATTGAAATGAATTAAAATTGAAATTTTTTTTTCCTTATTTTTGGCCTGAAACTTTATCACCTCAAATATACATTTACAATACATCAATCAATATCAACCAAGCAACACCAAATATATGGTTTGAATAATACATTGTGGATTTTTACACAAAAGTATCTTTCTCCCCCCCCCCTCTATTATTACGGCGCATCCTTCTGAACTCTTTCTGCTTGGAAAACTTTTCGGATAAAACATTACAACATGACTGCAACCAACTAGTTTTATTTATTTATTTATTTATTTTTATGAATACATTTTAAAGAACCAATTGACTTTTCGTATTGATTTTTTCATCTCGTATCAGGTCTTGACGAATATATATGTAACGGTAAATGTGAATAAAACGGTGATTACGCTTAATTATGGATGATTGTTCCTAATCGCTACTAAACTTACAGGTGATTATGCATAATCCCCGGTAATTATACATAACCATTACTAAACTTATTAGTGATTATGAATAATGACGGTAATTATACATAATCACCAGATTGTTATATTTACGTAATAAATATACATTCTTTGGCATCAAGTATCTCTCTCAAAATTCATTCATTTGATTATAAATAATGACGGTACTTAAGCATAATCACCAAATTATTATATTTACCATAATAAATATACATTCTTTTTCATCAAGTATTGCTCTCAAAATTCATTGATTTACGGTTATTGGATCAAAGTAGCATCAAAAATTCTTATGAAATATAAGAAATAAATTTCTAGTGATTCAGCTTTTGGGCAAACAAAATCAGAGATAAAAGATATGATTCAACTTTGCCACCCAAAATAGGCGATTCATTCAATGGCTGGTAGCCCTTTCAAGAGTTGCTGCGTCGGCGGATTTGTTGGTTCGCTTGAGCGCAAAACACCGAGCGCAATAATCTTTTGAGGATTACGTACGCTGCTAACCTGTCCCCTTCGCTTTTAAGTATCTGTTGAAAATAGTCTATCGATAAAATAGACATGAATAATAAAACACGGATTTATATTCAAGAAGCAAAATAGGTCTTCATAAATTAAAAATATAAATTGTTTTTGATTTGCGGTTTCGATATATTAAAAAAAATTGTTTTGAGAAGAAAAATGAAACAATACTTTCAATATTTAGTTTTAATATAAGTATTGTTCTCTACTTCCATGTATAAATTTTCAAATAAAATTTTAGATAGCCTGATGATAATTAAAATAATTCAAAACAAATTTTACAATATTGCGCTAAAATAACTTAATCAATTCTGATTAGTTTCGTAAAACTAGACAACAAATTTTAAAAAAAATTATCTTAAGTCTTGCAAAGCTTCATGTAAATAATTAGAAGTCAGTCGGTTCATTAGTTTTAGTATAATTAAATTTGTTACATTTAAATCTTTCTTGAAACATTTAATGAATCCTGAGATTTTGAAATACATTTTAGTTTTTAGTTTAAAAAGAATCATCTTACAAATGTAAAAGTTTATCTTCTTCTTAACCTCAAGAAAAACAGGCGATATATTTATCGTTATTCCTTTTTGCTTTCATTAAAACTGTTGATTTATAAAAGACAGTTATTAGGTTTTAATTTTAAGTTACATTTCTAAGATCTCTTATTTATCTTGTCCTTGTGTCTATCAATGGAATTTTGTAGTCGAATTTTTCAATCACTTCCTTATTGAAGTGGAATTTTTGTAGTTTGGTCAGTTTTAATAAAATATTTTAATATTTTTCATAATAAAGTCCTAAAACTTAGATTTGATTTGTATATATTAAAAACTAAAATTTAGGAAATGATAAAAATGAAAAAAGTTTTTAAAAGCTCGTTTAAATAGCACGCTAAAACATTGAAAACAGTTCCCACCCCCCACCTCAAAAAAAAAATTGAAAATTAAAACACTATTATAAAAGTATGTCACGCTGGAAATAACGCTGGAAAAAAAATTAAACCGTAGCGAACCGAAAGTCATAAAATGAAAAATTTAAACATTAATTAAATTAAAGATATTTTAATTGATATATAATTAAGAGTACGTTTGACTTAGACGCAAGCTTTAAGATACTATTTTGAAACTCTAGATCTTTGATAAAATAATTGCTTTCTAAACGCTTTTGTAAAAACATGTTTTAATTTTAAAAGGAGGGGAATAAGAATTTTTTTCCTTTTATTTTTTTTCTTTATCCATCAAAGTTTTACATCCAAAAGATCTTCAAATAGCACATGTTTTAAATCCCTATAACTTGAATTTTTTCAACCACTTTTTTTAATTTCCCTCTTCTTGTATGGATAGCTTAAGTATTTTTTAAATACAAGTCTTTTTTTTTTCTCAGACTAACAATTTTTTGACGATCAACATCATTGAATCATTCTTCATTTTATTGTGTAATATACAGGGTAAGTCAAAATGAATATAGCGATTACAAACGGCTATAACTATTTAATGAAAAAAGATATATCGATAAGATTTACACAGAATGTAGACGGAACTTCAAAATTTATTAACGTAAAGCGCACGTGCAGCCAAGCGGATGCCTGCGCATGCGCGAAATCGAACTTCGCAACGACAAGAAACCTGTTCAGCGCGGCGTCTCATTAGTGGAAATGGCTAGTCCCGTGCAGAAAGCATTCTCTGTGTTGGAATTTCACAGTTGCCGTTCTGTTATTACAGTGCAGAGAAAATTTCGTCAGCGGTACAATGAAGAACCTCCAAATGCGAACAACATACGCAGATGGCATCGGATGTTTGAGGAAATCCCTGTGATTTCTACCTATGGGGTTATGTGAAAGACAGAGTGTTTGTGTTTCCCTTGCCCAAAACAATTGAAGAACTGAAAGTACGCATTTGTAATGCGCTTGAGTCGGTTAATGAACAAATGCTTCAGAATGTATGGCGTGAAATGGAATACCGATTAGATGTTGTCCGTGTGACCAAGGGAAGTCACATAGAACATCTATGACTTCTGTATATAAAATTTTGAAGATTCTTCTACATTCTGTGTAAATCTTATCGATAAATATTTTTTCATTAAATAGTTATAGCCGTTTGTAATCGCTATATTCATTTTGACTTACCCTGTACTATAGATTTGTTTAATAATCGTAAATTTTATTGCATTTATAACTATGACTTTTTCAAAAGAAATTTCTGTAAGTATACACTTAATTAAAACTTGCAGATTAAAGCCTTAGAAATATTGAAATATTCACTGACTGTACAAGAACCTGTATGATACTTTTGAAAATCCACCATAATGATAAAGATTTGACTATTTTAGTGAATCCTTTATTTATCATTTACCCATGTCTCCACCTTTTACTTATTTTGCTTTTAAAATATACACCTGATCTAAAATAGAAACATTTCATTTAATAATCATTTTCTCAGAAGAATGATTTGCTAAATTTCAAATTTTCCATCTTATGTATATCTTAAGCACTTCTGAATTCAATCTTTTACACAAATGTCCTTCTGCTTAGTTTTCTAGATTTAGTGAGCAATTTTGCGTTCATGAATAATTTTTGCTTTAGCAACGGTCTTCTTTTCGAAATAGGCATTAGTTGTAAGGGGAAGAGAAATTTGAGAAAAATCTCACTACTGGCCTTCTTGAATTTTAATGAAAGGACTTCCTTGATTCTTGCTGTATACGAACACAAATATTATAATACACTGCAACAGATAATTAGATATATTAATATATATATCCTTTTTTGAAATCGTCTCTAGGTGATTAGCTTGTTACATTTCAAACTTCCATTTTATAATGTCGCTTGAATACATTGAAGGAGTGGCCCATGTATCCTTAGCATGCCAATTATCTCTATCATTGAGGTTCAGGGAGTAACAGTGTTGGTCTCAACTCCGATGACGGGATGTACTTCTTACAGGAAGGGATGAGTATAAACCAGTGAAGGCCGGTTTGAAACTGACCACAGTGTCCATATCGTCATCACAATGACCTGATTGCTTAGATTCACGAGTGACCTAAAAGCATGTGATATCTTTATGAATTCTATTTTGATGCATATTTTGAATATTTTCGACGAATTATTTTTAAAAAAATCTTTTATCGAGCTAATTTAAAAGATTTTTTAAAACAATTATGCATTCAAGAATAGTTTTTACTAGAACTGAGTGTAAATACCGTATTTCCGAAATACCATCATAATAAAAAAAATATTAGTAAAATAAGAAAATAGAAAAAAAAAGACGGAAACAGAAAAATTAGGGTAAGTTTGTCTTTGTCAAAAATGAAACCTTCTTGGATGTCAACGAGATATCCAGCATGGTTATAATGGGACATAAATTTTAGTATTTGCTGTTATCTATAACTAAGTATTCGCAAATCTGACCAGAAAAGTATTTGAAATAATAAATTTAAAGAAAAGCCCTTTATTATATGTAAGAAAAATTTATGACATTTTGAATTAAGTGAATGATCTTTATCCGTGCTGATACAAGCCATTTTACGAAACAGCATCTTATTCCGGAATCGAAAACACGAGAGGTTAAACCCACATTTTCCACCTAATTTAGTAATGCGTTATATAAGCATTGAAAGCGAGGTATTGGACAAGAGCTTGTTTAGAGCTGATGAAATTCTTTCAGTCGATTCTGATTTGGCAAGAAAACATGTTTTCAGTTTCGATGCGGTGAATAGCTCAATTTAGAGAAAATTGTAAGTTGGTCCACTTTGGTTCTCAGCATCTCATGGGCTCTTCATAATAGAAAGATAGTGGGAAAGGAAAAGACAGAAATATAAAAGAAGTCATTACTGTACAGAAAATCTCTATAGGGCCAATCTGGGATCAGCAAATTGCAGTTTATGAGTTACACGCGTCTCTATTGGTATTTACTTGTACCGCTGATGTAAAATTGAAAATCAATATGAAACTGTTCTATTTTCATTTATAAAATTTATAATGAGTACATTTATTTAATGTTGATTACATCTGTTTTATAGATTCCAAAAAATTTCATTTTCAAAGTGAAAGATCTCGCACTGAAATCGAAAGTGAAATACTGCTATTCATATACATTTATTGTATTCAGATGTCTTCATGGAAAAATACATTTGTTCAATTTTTGCTCTCATTATCTTTCACTCAACATATTTATCCAAGAAATTGTTTTCTTACACGAAATCAATTATTCAATGACAAGTGATGCCGAAAACAAATCAGGATTTAAATTGAATTGGTTTTTAGGAAACAAGAACTATGGAGTTGACTACGCTGCTCCAAACAAAATTATATCATTATAATGTGAAAATATGAAACTGACAAGAAGGAGGTGAAGAAATTTCTTTAAAAAATAAACTAAATTTAAATAAGGGAATAAAATTTACTGAATTCTTAAAATTCAAAAAGATAAACTTATGTTTCGTCGAATAAAGTAGACTATGAGTTTGCGGACATTTCAAAAAATTGCAGCCGCTGAACACCGAAATATGAGATTCTGACTAAATATGGTGGACAGATATTTGGATATTCGAGAAGCTTTAAACTGAAAACAACTTGCTATGAAAACCACAACTAGAGAAACTTTCTGAGAAAATGCATTCTCATCCTTCATATTGTTTAAACTCAATAAGAGCAATCTTTCTTTTTCTTTTTTCAATTCCTGTTATTAGTTCACACTTTCCCGATTTATATCTCGCTCACATTTTCAATCGTTTAAAGAATACTTTTTATTAATCCACTCAAGTTCAAATACATTTTTTAAAACTTGTAGTGGATGGTACTTGACGTTAATACAGTTTTTTTTTCAAATATTAATTCATTAATTAAATTTAATTAATTTTTAATACTTTAAATAGCGATTCAACAGTTTGAAATGACAACTGAAGTCAGCAGGCAGTAGCTCAATCGGTAAAACGCAAGGATTTTTGTATTTTTCGCGTGAAGGGGAAAAATGCGAGTTCAATTCCTGCGATGAGCAATAATTTTTTGATAAATTATTTATATTAATTGTAATTATTTCATAAAAAGTAACTAAAATAAAAAAAAATTCTTTGTTGATCTAAGAAGGAATGTATTTTAATTTTTTTATATTACTTGTTTTTAATGAAGATACAATTAATATTATCACTTTTTATGGTTTACTATCACTTTAAAATAGCTTTTTGACCAGACTTTTTCACGTTAAAAACTTTCCGATTCCTGACTTGGATTAAAAGTAAGCCTATCTTGGACTCTTACCAAAGCATCTGATCCCACCAATATTAACATTAGCAGCAATCGATAACCAAATCCAGTACCTATCCACGTGCTTCTAACAAACATGCATACAAATGCATTGCTTAAGTTATTTCTCCTCCAACCACTGTTTAAAGGGCTTTTCAAGGATGTCAAGGCGGAGGGTTTAAGGGAACAATAGATGAAAAGGGACTCTCCCTATGTTCTAACAGCATGTAATATCACCTACAGAGACGCTAATGCTGTTTAAATAGACCTCTCCAAACAGCTTGGGGCTTGTGTATTATTTGCACCTTAGTTTCCGCCCCCAGGGCATTGCTACCGTCACTCGGCAGTGAAAAGAGGGGAGTGACTGGCGTAGGTCACTCTTGAGTGGATTACGTCGTGTTAGGTCACCGACTGGATGTAGGTCTCCGATTGTATGCAGGACTCCCTTCCCTAGCAGGGAATGCAATTTATATCCTTAACTCGGTGTTCAACGCCATGTAATCGAGTTATTAGGGGTAGGGTTGGGAACAGTGCGCGTCAGGTTTCAACTCTCGAAGGCATTTTTTAGAGGAGGGGATTGCAAACGCAAGGGAGAGAAATCTGCATATGAATGCTGCAACTTCCGCTGCAAATGTTGGCACTGACGTTTTTGGAAATCTTTCGGATGCATTGGGTGCATTTTGAGCGGAATGACGTGCAGTGACGCAGGTGCTTTACGATAGCTTGTTCGGTGTATGCTTGTAGTGTTACTTTCGAAGAAACTTTCTTTCAGCAGACTGGCATTTCATTACGCAAGTGGTAATTAGTTGATTATTTTCCCATGAATGATTGCGAATGAAAATGAATTCAATTGTTTCTAAAATGAGACAGTAATTCTTACTACAGTTAGAAGAATGAACAGCGTTCTAAGTTTTGCAAACATTAGGAGAGTGTTTAAGGAAATTTTACAGCTCCAAATAATATTGGCAATTATGTAGTCATGCTTTTAATAAATAAACAAATCTAGGATTTCAATTTATGTGATCATAATATCTGCTTTTTCAGACAGTGCTTTTATTTTTTAATGATAAAGAAAAAAAAGCTTCATTAATTTATTTAAAATAAACAATTCTTTATTCAGATGAGATCAAAATGTTATAAAACTGCAAAGACTGTTATTATAATTATTATTATTGCGACGACCAACTTCTTGATTATCAGAATGTTTAAAGTAAAAAACATGCATAGAGATTTGAGTACAGCGAATATATGATTTTTTAGTGAATCTTTATAAGCATAATTTTTATTTTTAAATATATTGACAATCATTTCTACGCTAAAAATTTTTTTTCAAATGATGCTTGAAAAGAAAAATGTTATAATGATGTTGCAAATATTCATTTCTTTAATGGTAATAGCAATAATAAAATAAAGCCTTACTACTTTTGGTATAGATATTTCTTCAAAGATTGTACATTCACTTGAATTCCGGATAACAGTTCTAGATGCGTTTTAAAAGTTACTTTGTATTCTCTGTACCCACTAAATTTGCATTCAATCAATTTCTGACTTTGCATACATTTTGATGCAGTATTGAAAAATTAATAAAATATTGTTATTATTCATATTTAAATCAATTTAGCAACATTTCAGATACTAATTAATGAAATAATGTTTGTCTGCGTGGTTGGCTCTGTTATAAAAAGAAAAATTTGAGAAATCAAACTTTTCCATATCGCAACATATTTTTTTAATTATTATTCTTAATGAGCTAATCTAAGAAGTACTTAAATATTAACCTTAAATCAAAATCCATAATCATAATATGAACTGTAATCGCACAGATCTGAATCTTATTTCAGCCATAGTAATATGAAATGTCAAATTAGATCTTCATTCATTATAATCAGCTCCTTCTTGGTTTTTCATTTTCAATTTTTAAATAATGTGATGTCTGA
>JAOUZG010012691.1:834661-844921 GCA_026289955.1 Argiope argentata | reverse complement strand
TCAAAATCGCTTTTCCAAAACTTTACTTTCCATATTTCTAACATAATGAGCAGAGTATACGGAAATATAACCTCAGGCAAAGGAACTCGAAAGTATTTGAAACAAAAGTATTCACTTATCTTCAAACATCAGAGGGAAAATTTACTCTCACGATAAATTATTTGGGAAATGCTCTTCCCTTTTTTTTTTCTTTCCATTTTATTCTCTTAAATCAAAACAAATGCTTACTGTTGGCTTTTCTTGTTTTCCTATTTGTAAGTTAGGAGAGAGAAACTTATTTAATATTTTCCTCTCTTTCGAGAATAAAATAAATATATCAAAGTATTTTAAGAGCCCATTTCGCGTTGAACAAATCTTTTGAACGGAGGGAAAGGTTTATGTGTTGAGTATTTTGGCAATATTATCAGAGTCGGTGAAAGAGTATCTCGCGCACCCAAATATTAAAAAAAAAATCCTGCTCCCCGAAACAAAGTAAAATTCACTCGACCTCGGGCAAATGAAATTTAAGTTTTTCTAGCTGAGGAATATTTTATACGCCTCTTACCAATACGCATGTTAACCAATTCATACACAATAACCAAACATTGCACAGAAAATATAAAAAAATTTAATATAAAATATATATTTATTTTAACTAAGCCCTTCTTTATTAGAATAGTCTAGAAAGGAAAAATAAATTCCAGTAATATTCATTCAAACATATTTTATAGTTTCAATAACTCATTAACACAATCAATAATATATTACAGTTACAGCTAAATATATATGACGGGTTTGAGTTTAATTATATTAACGTGTCGTTTTAAAGCAACAATAGGACTATTTTGGGACGGACCTTGTAGTTTTGAACGTGGTCAGATGACGAAGATGACACCTGAGCCGACACCTCCCTCTCTACATCACATTAGCAGGAAGACATTTGGCCCTGACGGATTTAACGTGTAACAGAACCTCTTACACAACGACTTTTCTGTGGAATCGGGCCTCGAAACTGAAACCTTACAGTTCACGAGTCAAAATCTTACCACCAGATCACCGCGCCCCAAATATATATGACGGATGGAAGTCCAAGAAACAAATTACAGTTTTGTTTGATAATTAAGTGTCCCAAAGTTATGAAACTCCTAAGTTCACCTAATTGTAAAACTACCTTTAAGTTTCAATTTATTGTGAAAGTAATAGGGCCATGATAACATGATGAGAAATGAGGATTAAAAACCCGATTCCATCTGGCGTACGGAGGAAGTTTGGTGCATATGGTGAATTCTTGACATATGGTGAAATACGCCGTGAAACATAGAACTATCCACTAGTAAAGAAGTTTAATCTAGAGACAGAAACTCAGATATTATCCTCAAAATCTGACTATATCTCAAAATTACACACGAGGGACACAAAATGTTCCTCGTAAAACATCAAAAACAGGACGTTACTCTATCTAAATTTAAACCTGGACAAATGAGATAATGCAGATGGACAGCATTACATGCATATATTCTATGCGAGAGGATTCAAAATTTAACGTACAAATTGTTAGTGAAGTTAAAAAAAACAAAAACTATCTACAATCACATATTTATGATGGGAAACACCATTCAGGCGGACAGAATGCACGGAAATGCAGAACTGACAAACTAGTAATGGATGTAATTATTTATTTGGTGATATTTTATTAGGATTGTATATGTCTAGTTTCATAGAAAAACAAAGATCTTTAACCACTTAACTGTTTTATTTTCTCCACTCTCTAATAAGATGACACCTTCTATTTTGGGAATATTTCCTTATTTTGATTCAAAGGAAAATCCAATGTATAGACTTTATTTATGTATTCGAATTAATTTTGATATTGAATTATAATCGTTATGAATGATTTATTTTTTTGCTAGCAGTTATCAAAATTCGATAAATAGATGCACTTATGGCACTCGGACAAAACAGTTCAGCGGTTAAATGAGATATCGGAGGGAGATATATCTTTCCGTTTCATCAATGGAAAGCATTTCTTTTGGTGAATTGAAGGCTAGTGGATAAGAAGAATGAGTCGTCAACCACTCTGTTGCCCACCCAAGTCGAAGCACGCGCCTGATTACACCGATTTCGAAACTCCTCAACCGCAAACAGGAAGAATCAGTCCTAATTTTCTTTTGAACAAACGCCACCCGAATATGTTAACAATGTATCAGTTTTCTAATTACGTTAGATACTATGTATCATTTGGAATAAGGCAACGTTAATGTTGAGAAACAGTGAAAAACGAAGGAATGAATCGGCTTTGAAGTTTAATGAATTGAAGTGTTTGGAATGTGTATTACGACATCCTAATAAGATCCTTAAATTTTTAATTTTCTAGAATTTTTAAAGCTTTTCTTTAATGCTCCAATTTAAATGAGTTTGGTGAATAAAATAAAATGAGCTTCAGACATTTCGAAAAAAACAATGAAAGAAATTGGAAGCAGATTAAAGTATTTTATTGCATTTAAAATGACTTTCAGAACTGCTCATTTCCCTACATCTGGGGTGGAGGAAGAAAAAAGAAAAAAGAAGTTCCGATTTGAATATTTTAAGCTTCCGACATCAACTTTGGAAAGAAAATAGAGTTATAATACAAAGTCTAATTATTATCAGCTCATAATAATTAGATTTAACACATCTTACAAATTAACATTTTTATATGAATAATTTCATACTTAACTTACCCCCTCCCCGTCAAAAAAGTTAGCAAAATACTATTTTCATAAGTTATATATTTATTTTTAATGTCAATATTTCCGATATTTTTCACCAGAAATGTATCAAACTCGAATTGCTAGTCAAAAGATGTATTAATCAACTTAAACACATCCCTTTACATGTTGAAAATGAATAGAGATTTCGAAAAACCTAATTTGGGATTTTTTTGTACTAAGAATAGAGAGATTATAGAGAAATATGAACTTCAAAAGATACTTTTCGATAAAAACCTTGTTGAATAGTGAAATATTTATTTAACTCGGTTTTCATAAGAAAAATTCCTTATATTGCCTTTAAAACTGCAGGAACAGCATGTGTTCTTGAAGGATGATATACAAAAGAGGATTCCGCTTTGCTGAAGTTTATTAAGCAAATGTATTCTTGATCATCCTTTGATTTTTTTTCTCCAAAACCCTTTCTTCCCCAGACACCATCTGTGTAAGCATCTCAAATGGACAAAGCATGAACCTCGGGTATTCAATCAATCATACTTAACGGAAGAGGAGAGAAAATTCCCTTGTAGTAACCAGGCTACTTCCGTGCCCACCGTGGGTTTTTCAAAAGGCGTTTAGGGCCTTTCAGTATCTATAGAGTTAAATATGAAGATGAAATAAACTTTAAGAATCTGATGAAATTTTGCTATCTACTCCAAAGGTTTCATAGTTTAACCTTCTGTTGGGCACAATTTTTCCTGAAAATTCAGCTATTATGTTTTATTTTCCCTTTTCCTTCAACGATGGCGTCCCTACGTGTTCTGCCATGATACTATAACTTTATGTATTAGTGAATCCAAAATAAGCAGACATTGATAAGTGTTACACCAGAAAAAAATTCTTTCGTTTTTCGGTAAAGAAAAAAATGGTAATTTTTAAATAAAACAGATAAGTTTGATTGTAATTGTTATAACAAAGAATCTTTAGTAGAAGCAGAATAGATTTTGCTTATTTTTATATAAAGAAAGAGAAGAAAAATCAAATCTCGAGCCTCCAACTAAACAAATAAACCATTGAAACAACAAACAAACAAACAAAATGAAATGTGTTACATACAACTCCGAAGGAGATATCCAATGACTATTTAAGATAGATCTATAAAATGTAAGAATGTAATTTAGAGTTACACTTAAATTGGTTTGTAATTCAGCTTCCCTGGAAATAAAAATGTTTTTTTAAAAAAAGAGATGGGATAAAACAATTTTTAATAAATTTTTGAACCCCTAAAAAAATTTCTTTTGTTGCACTCTTCCAATTTTTATAATTTTGTATTTTGTTTCTTGTATCTTGCTGTATAAATGTTTGCCTTTTATCTTTGTAATTTTTGGATCAAATAAAATGAAAAGCTTAAAATTTGTGAGACATTGCTTTTATCGATTGCCTTTTGAAACTCTTATTCTAATGTTTAAAATTATTAATATATATTCATTAGATTATTTAAATTTGCGTTACATTTAATAAAAATATGAAACAGAAAATAAAAAAAGGAGGAAAGGTTTTATAGTTATAAATAAATTTTTTAATGTATACTTGATGGGATTATGTATAAGAAACGAGCTTAATCATTATTTGAAAAGATATCTCTTATAATCATTCAAAAGCACCATTAAAAGTTGTGTGCTTTGGATGCAGAATGCAAGCAAACTAGAGAAATAAGGTCTCAATCGCCATTTCTCAGGATATTCGCTAACGGGTGAAATTATAAAAGCGCCAAAGGCAGATTCTCACCCAGAAAGAAAAAATTCGTAATTTTCGTCATCTTGATGTCATTACATTAGAACAAAGAAGAAAAAGAAGGAGAAAAAAAAAGAGAGAACTACAACCATATTAAGTTTTAGAGAGAATTGCAGTCGTATTAAGTTTTTTTTTCCGGACTTAGCTATAAGTTTTTCGTCAATTTAAAACTGAAGTATTGAAGTGTTTGTCCCCTTTTAGTACTGTGGCAAACTCTTTTAATGCACGAATCTGTAATATATGTACACACACACAAAAAAAAATCATTTTGAAAATTGAGTAATTGAAATCAGTTCAAACGGAGTACCAACGCATACAAAAGAAATGCTTAAAATAATAATAAAAATAATGAAATAATTACTGTTAATTTGAATAATTTAAATGCAGTTTATTTAACCAATATAATTCTCTTTATGAAAGATGCTCGTATTTTCAACACAAAGTTAATACCCGGAACAGTTATAAAAATATACCTAAGTTATATTAGAAAGGCCAATCTTGAATAATTTTTTCTTGATTAAGTCGAAATGTCAACTTGTAACATTTCGAAACTGAATCGAATTAATGATTGTAAATAAATAATTTAAAGAAAATGTAATAATCAAAACTTACTTTACATTATATGAAAAACGTCAAAATTTCGAATTAATCTAAATTAAAATGGATATTGTAGCAATTTTTATATATTTTTTTATTTTGATATCTTTTATTATTTTTTGAAATTAATTTAAACAGGAAAACAAAATAGACCATTTAGAGCGATATTATGACATAATATAATATGAGTTATTCTAAATCCTCTATCGAATATTTTATAAGTATGGAGAAAAATATGAAGTTTTTTCCCCATGATCTGTGGTTTATCTTGAGTTGCTTTAGTTCGTACTTTTGATTTGCGATCAATGGGAATTCAACCACAAGATCTGAAATAAAGCGCCATTCCCATAATGCGTTACTTGTGAAAATCTCATCTAGCTTCAAGTGAAGCGGGTCTCTAAGATACATTTTAAGACGTTTTCTCGTTCAGTTTCCTTTGATATGTTCATTTTCGGATTTTTCTAGCTAGGGATAAGTTTTAATAAAAATGTATGAAGTTTATGAATAAGATAGTGACGAGGAAATAGCTTGTCGTATAACGCCTTATGAATTGTTAAATGAGATCTCGGCATATTGTAAGAAAAAAATATATAAATATATTCTGAAATTTGAACTAAATATTATTTTATACTTTATTCAAAATCTCGTTACAATAGCAATAATTCGTGATATCATTGATAGGTTGATTCGAAACAGTATGAATAATTTTTTCCCGAAATATTTCTCTTGAAAATGTATTAGAATTAATCATAATACATGAACATATTTCACACTATAGTCTTTTATTTAAGAAGTGTCATTTAATAATGGCGGAAAATCTGATAAAAATTATTCCATTCTTTCTAAAATCTTTATTCGTTAATAGACTTTTAAATTTCTAGCACATTCTCCGATCTTAAGAATACAATTTATTTCAGCGCTAACATAGTTACAACAATTGAAATTTCCAACAAAAACAGCATAAATTGAAGAATTTTAAGAATTCATGATAATTTGTGCTCAGAAATAACAATTTACAATTAATCATTAATAAATTCAAATTCAAAATCTTTTTGTAGTGTTTTCTTATTATTTATTTCAATTAAGAATGCTTAAAACGATTTTGAATATTTTAATTTCAAATAGCAAATACCGAACTTAATCAGTACTGAAATTTCGAATAAGATCAGCAGTATTTTCATAGTGCATTTCTTTGACTAATTTTTATATAATAGTACACTTTAAAATTACGAAAATTTCATCCTCACTTTACTATTCTACTCTATGCCAAACTATGCGAAGCCCAAAACTATTCAACTATTCTCCACAATCCTGTTGTACAATGTGAAACAGGCCGTCGGAACTGATGTTCCAGTCGTACTGAGGCCTGCCTTCCTTTCATTCCCTAGACACACGGCTCACACATACACATTTGCTGTTGGGAGAACCTGCACCTCGATGTAGAGTATGTCAGTGTCCTATGACGATTCTTCACTACCATGCTATCGATTTTTGTAGATTTTACAGGTTGACATGTCCAGGAAAATGACGAAATTTAGAAACAAACTCTTAAAACTTGCAAAATAAGATTAAATCTCACCATATATTTCGCGCAGTGTAATATAAAATGATTCTTGCGCCAATAAACTCCATTAAATCAACCGTTCTCAGAAAATTTCATTCTTCTTTGAGAATATTCGAAAATCAATCATTCACAAGTTTCTGTTCTCTCACAACTTTCGCTTCCCCAAATCAAATTCACAAAGTAATAGTAATGGTAGTAATTAATAGTATAATTCTTATTTTGTAGAAAATATAGTAATGATGATATAAATCAATTAATTACTTTACTTAAATTCGCCAATAAAAATACAGGAGGATTCATATTGAATGGAACAAAAATAAGATATTCCTGATATAATATTTCTTGTCATGCCAGTTAACACATGCCATGTCTCCAAAACACAATTCACATCGTTATTTGCTCAGCTCGGCATTCCAATGACTCGTTAATTTTTGAATATTTCGTAAAAATATTTCGCGAATTTTTTTCAGCCTCTTTTTTTTTGGGGGGGGGGATGTTGTTTAGGGATGGTTTTCTTACATAAGCAATGCGTGTCCTGCAATTGCTTCACCCATTTTCTGATGTTGTAAAAATGAGGTAGTTCTATACTAAATGTCGAGCGAAACTCTATTTGAATGACGATGATCAAAAACATTTCGGCATATCCCAAAACACAGAAAGCTTTCTCCTGCAGATGGTGCCATTTTGATAATGACGGCGTTGAATGCTTTCTGTCAACAATCTCGGGGGTGATTTTTTTTACTGGAAGAATTTTTGCTGTTGTTAGATAAAGCTCGTATAACTATAGTTTCAGAATAAATATGTTTCGGCTAAGTAAATCAATTACCGAATTCTTACGATTTTATTTATTTTATCCCCTTCAATATTAATCCCCCTGTATAGTTAAATAAAAGTTTTACAGTAACTGAAAAATTATTTCGGTGTGTACGGAATCTATGCACTAATCTCTAACCACCATAAGAAATGTTAATGAAGTTGTTAAATTAAAACTTTGTTAATAAAAAAATATTTTTAAACATAAATCAAAACATACTAATACTTATTAAACAATTGAAATTCAAACAGTTTTGCAAATATTCGCTGTTATTTCAAAAGCTGTATGTCAAATAAGTCAAAATATTTTATTGAAGCAAGACATGAGGTTCTGTAAATTACAACTGCTTTAAACTGTTGTATGTTAACAGAAGATAAAATTCAAACTACAGATGAAAAATCAAACCCCATACACTACTAATATTTCCAGTTGCTGTATCAAAATGTCGTACATGGTCCAAGTGTGTGCTTGCGTGCTTTACATAGAGTATTTTGATATGTTTGCAACGAAATGACTCCGTTCTAGTCTTATCCATATTTTCTTTTGTAAAACATGTTCTGCGCTGTTCTATCTGATAAAGCCTGACCGTATTTTCGTGTCAAATTTGTAAGTATTTCTGCAGTTTTTGATATTTTAGATCAAACTGGAGCAAGTAAATACAGTGACAAATTTTTTAAGTTAAGAAATAAAGATATAATTATTTTACGAGTAATCGAAGATCATAGCTTTTTTTCTGAGTTCACTGGAGATCTATGGGGAAGACACAACTCAGCAATCAGTGAATTAAAATTAGATTTATTGAAAAAAATTCAATTATAGGAATATTTACAAATGTAGCTGGTTACGAGGTTATCTATAAAGTATTACATCGATTCAATATTCTTCCGACATCTTAAAGTATTGTAATATTTATCTATCAGCACGAAGTCTTCGATAAATTCCTAAGTTCTGGACGGGACAATCTTCGAAGCATTTCTAGAAAAGTGCGTAATCTTGTTTTCTTTAGAAAAGGGAAGAAAGAAAGGGTGCTACTTTCGTTTAAATTTGTCTCAGTGTTGCTGTCTCACATCTATGGAAATCAATAAAGATTTCTGATTTGTTGCATTTTCACGGTTATTTTTCAAACAAATACCTCGGCTTAGTATTCCGATCTAAACAGATAAGACATTTTCATGTTGAATGCGGACTTCTTAAACCATGACACAACTAAACTTTAAATACACGGCTTAGCTGCATGCCATCTGTTTCTAGAAACGGTTTCACAATCAGATTGGAGCTACATACCTAATGTGTTGCACTGCTTTAGCAGCTTGGTCCCATCTTCATGGGCAATGTAAATCCTATATTTCAGTCAGAAGGGACTAAATTCTCGGCTAAATACCAGAATGTTCTTTACAGCCGATTGTCACTTGAATGTTTTTTACCTAATTGTGTTCAAAATTGACTTTTCGGTAAATTTTTTATGTACTCCTTAAATGTATTATATATTTATTCCTATCCATAAAGTATTCCTATTCAAATATGGCATGATGATGTTGATTTGGAACAATGCTGAGTAACTGCTCATGAGGAAAACCGTCTTATATTTAATTTTTGCTTTTCTCTACATAATTTCTCTTTGTTACAAAAATATAAATGAGAAAAATTCCAATAAAAACTATGTTAACTTTCCTGTCAAAGACCATTTTCTATTTTTAGTAGAAAATTGTTTACTCTTTTTGCTTAAAACTGTCAGTTATTTTTATCTATAAATTTTATCCCTTTTTAATTCTGTTCCCCTTATTATTAGATGTTTTCTTCTATATAAGATTGAATGGAATAACGCAAATACAATTTTTGCATAGTCTGCATTATGAGAATTAATACTCCTTTAATGATTGGATTATTAGCTAGGTTTTGTATTAAATACTTATGCTACAAATTTTTTTTCATTAATCATTTCTACTTGTTTTTTGGAATGATAATATTTGCTATCCAGATCTCAAGCTTGTTATTTATTTCCAGATAGCAAATGCTTCTGTATAAAGAAATTATAATGCTTTTAATTCGGTATACCTGTTTATGTTTTCTTTTTAGACATGTACATACAATTAAGCATACCAATTTTTTTGTATTTAAGTTCATAGTAAGTTTATATTATTTATATTTTATATTAAATTTATGAGCTGAACATTCTGGAAAATCTTTTTTCTAGGATATTATCACTCTTACATACCATTACTTTTTGTTACAAGAAATCAGTTTTTGATTTAAGAGATGTATGATAACTTTGCTTATTAGGAAGTTCAATATCTAAAGAAAATGAATAGATATTTTTCCTAAAACGTCTAATAATAGAGAATTCAAATTTACCGAACTTTCTGATTTTATCAAATATAAGTATATTAAAAAATGACACATATATATGTTCTGCGGAAATGCAAACCCCCTTGATTTTTCCAAGTATATTAAAGCTTAATTGCTTCAAAATATTGAAAAATGTCATTGAGAATCTGTTGCACTTTTCTTATTTTGTTTTAAAACATACAAAATCCTTTTGAGAAATTTTTAGAAGAGAGAAAATCATTCTCTTCGTTCATCATTGACATTATGTATTATCATTCATCATTGCCATTGAAGCTCGAACGTGTCCGAGGATAAGTTATTATTATAATTTTTGGACCCATGTTCATTATGTTTTTCTTATTTCATGCTCTATAATTTGTATAATTTCTTAATTCGATGTACAGTAAATTGATTTGTTAAATTGTACAACAGAATATAATTCGGATTTCATTCTGAATGAATCAAAATTGATTTAATTAAAACTCTCACGATATATATAT
>JAOUZG010012691.1:766447-834561 GCA_026289955.1 Argiope argentata | reverse complement strand
CAGATGAAATATTTACAAGATCATACACACGCATATGTATATAAAATAACAAACATGAATATGGAAAAAAAATTTAAAGAAATGAAGGATTATCTTCATATTTAATATATATATATATTCTTGCAATAATAAATAATCGTGCTTTTAAAGAATTTTAGCTGTAAATCGAAAATTTTCAATTAATAAATAATTGGTAATTTTTTCTTCGAAAAAGTAATTGTCACGCAAGGAATGGTTTTAAAACTCTTCTTTTCTAAAAACTTGATATTTTCGGTCATTGACAAATTCTTGTTTTTCAAAGTCTTTAATCTTTATATAAATTCATTGTAAATATTTCCGTATAATTCACTGAACAATTTTTACTGAAAAAATAAAATCAAGAGAATAATGAACCAAAAAAGAAATAGTAGATTTCAACCGAATGAATAATCCATAAGTAGAAAATAAAAGGAAATTATTTCGTATTATGTGAGTTCCCCTTGACATTTTATTGTTCTGAGAGAATGATCGAAAGACTGGTTTATATATGAAATCTGAAACTAAATGTTATATAGAAAGTTATTTTTATAGTCCTAAATCACATATAGAATAAGTAGAGTAGAAAAAATATTTTATCTCTCTAGAGTAGAAAATGTATTTTATCTTTCTAGAGTAGAAAAAGTATTCTATCCACTAACGAGCATTTAAAATGATCTCTCAAATATTTCTACAATGGCCTGAGTAGATTTTTAAATGAGAGCAGTTCTTTCATTTCAGCAATCAATTCTCTACGAGCTTTATTATTATTTATTGTCAACTTTTCTACCAACTGGATTTTCAGCTGTGTGCAGGTGAATGGAGCTCGCTACCTTCTTTTAAGTGTACATTTAACCGTACCGCCATCTAGGAACGGGAACTTAGAGCTAAAATCGTTGTGTAAGTTAGTTTAAATAACAAAATATTTTAGGTAGATTATAAAATTTTAAAAAGTAACATTCTTCAGAATGTACCTTTCAACTCAATATTTTTTAAATCATCCCCTAACATATAACTTTTTTTTTAAGTTGAACAATTTTTTATAATTATGCTTTTTTAATATATTACCTCCAAGTAAACATTATGCAAACTTCATCTTAAAGTACCGTTATAAATTTTAGAATTTATGCAATATTTTATAGACACCTTAGTTTATTTAATATAGGTAATATCTACCATTTAATGCCCTTAAAATTCAATTTTTTTATGAGCTCAAAACTAAAATAATTAAAAAATATATTTATTTTTACGCTTGTTAGAGATCGTTTTCTTACAGAGCAAAAATCGTTGTTGAAGTCAAAAGCATTGATAAAACAATTTTTCACAGTTTTCAAAGACTGAATTTTTCACAAATATATTGCAACCATCTGTTGTGTAGAAGATGAAAATTCCATTTTCAGTAACATAAGTATCTCGCTTGAAATTTCTTTGGAATTGTTAAAAGTGTAATATCTTTGCCTCGAGATAAGATTAGGAAATCCCAATCGATGTTTCATTGCTACGACTACTATATGTTCGGATTTATAAAATGTATTTTATACCTTAGAGCTGTGATAAGCGCTGTTAACTTTCTTAATAAAACTATTTGAATTCCAAAGTCAAAAGTTACACTTCTACGACATAATAATGCAAATTTTGCCTCCAGGGGCAGCAATGCTATTATTATATTAATACTAGTGTTGTATGACCAATATTTGAAGGAATAAATACAATGAAATGTTAGAAAAAATCCCAGTTTTTGATCTTCCGGTATGTTATTATTGACTTTAATTATTTTCTTACAGATATCTTTAGTTAATCATTCTTTCCAATATCGTTACGATTCAATACTTTATTAAATATTTTCAAAGGAAACCTTTGTAATTCAAATGTTTATTATATATTCATAGGAATAAAACTGTGAATCAATTTTAAATAGTCTAAGGAAAACAAATTTTAAATCACCGACAGCTGAAAAACTTACCAATATTTTTCTCTTGTCCATTAGTGAATATTCTCTCTTAATAAGTTGCAATTATCAAAATATTGCATTTACATATAGGGAGTCAGTTTGTCGTATGAAATCTGTAGTGCTTTTATAATTGTTGTACGAGAGTAATTATGGAAAAAAGGTTACAAAAAATAAGGAAGAAAAAAAATTGTAGTACAGTATAGATTGCTGCCAACTTAATAGCTTGTTAACTAACATGTATTACCAAAAGATAATTGGTTGTTCATTCGAAAGCCAATAATAAATAAATAAAGTAGGAACGTTAACAAGAAAGAATGACTATTTTTAGTAATAAAATGACTCATATTTTATAAAGATTATAAGCGAAAATTAAAAAGATAAAAGTTAGATATTCTAATCCGTAAGCTAAAAGGCTTACAAATTTAGAACTAGACCTCAGATTACCATATGTCTCATGACAAGCTGAGAAAAACAATCACCATATGATTATATATTTGTAATATAATTTCGAAACAAAAACTAAATAGTTCATTTCCCTTAATACTAACATTACGCTATTATTTAACTCGGAGGTCCAATCTCAATGCTGAAAAAAATGATCTAAGAACATTACTTTGAAACTATCTATATTCTAGCGGAATAAATTGTTGATTTTAATCCTTCAAGTCTTATTTTCATAACTGAAGAATTAATTTTAAATTAATTTTTGAAACTTTTTCTGTTCAAAAGGGAAAATATTTTTTTTTATTGATTAGAAATTATTTTGGCATCAATAGTTTGTTTCGACTTTTCGGCTCTTTTCGATTCAATTCAAGGACTCCGGAATTTTATTTAGGTTTTCTAAATTGCAGTACAAAACATGTGGCGGTCTTTGCGGCTTAACCTTCCTAAATCAAAAGTAAGCTGTGTGGATTTAATTTGTTGTCTAATGCATTTGATTAATCGTATATCTATGACTTTCATGTGAACATGCATGGTTTAGTGCAAATATAGTTATTACTGCTGGAATGTTATCTCGAAAACATCGGTTTCATTTCTAAAATAAGTTCATGTCATATTAAATCATTTTGTATCTCTTTGCTTTAATATATGTGAATATGGTGCTCTCACAAGTTTTTTTTATACTGCTTGTGGAGGAATATTATTTTATGTAGTTGCTCAATCTTTAAGGTAACTGGCCATGTTACCATATAAATATTATTTAACATCTTGCCGAATAGTTCAGGTATCGGCTACTGAAACTGATCTTGATCGTGCACAGAGTACTTATTGTTAACTTCGAAGATTCCATGTTTGCCAAAGATCAGTGAAATGATATAACATTAAAATGTTCTTTTAGTGAAGAAATTTGCCACAAGAAAGATTTTTAACTCCAAATAATATGAAAGACAAATGATGTTGCGAGTTAAAATAATATTTTTTATCCAATATGTTGACTTGAATTTAGTCTTATTGATTATAATGCAAGTAGCAATGTATATAGTTAGCTTCTGTACTCAAAAATTATAAGGAATAAAATGTGTACTTTGTAGAGCAGACTTTTGAATACATCATTTTAATATCAAAAATAATTTGTTTCATGAAAAAATATTTAGTAGTATAATGGAAGTAGTGTAATTTGCTCTTAAAATTATTTAGGGTTTTATAGAAACATTGAAAGATACTTGTACAGGATTTTCTGAAATAGACAGGAGCTTCAATCTCAAAAAAATTTCTATATGATAAAGTTGTTATAAAAAATAAGCCCATGTTTGAATTCATACAAATCATATAAGTTTGTGAATACCTAGCTTGTTATAAGTGTATATAGCAAGTGTAACAGTGTATACCACTTTATTCAGGTGCAGGTCATTCTGAATCTTTGGAATTCATTTAAGTTAGAATTTGATTAACTGGGGAATTTTCAGTTGAATGAATTAGCAGTTTTATGAATGAGCAAAGGAACTAAAAGTCCAACTAAATTGTAACAGGTTTTCAGTTTGAAAATTTTCTGAAATTCTTCCCCTTGTCTTGTAAATTGAATATGCTATTTTATCTTTTATTGATTTCAATGATGTGCTGAAGAAAAAAAAAAGAAGATAGCATTTTAACTTTCAAAATAAAAATACTGTGTCTAATTTACGTTGTTTTAAATCGTGTACCAGGTTGCAATATTCTTCACCAACTTATTGAAAATTCTGAATAATTGTTTCTTATCTTTTGTGTAAAAAAAAAAAGACTAATAAAGGATATTATGTCCCATGTCCATTTTGATTGGCCGTTTCTACTATCTGTTGATCTCTGGTGAATGGCACAGTTTTCAACCTAGTATTCTAAAAATATGGTCTTGGAATATTATATAATTTTTTAAAAAAATTAATCTTATATATGTTTGCTTTTTAAATATCATATAAAAACTGGGGTATTTAATGATAAATTGCTGTCTTTTTGAAAAATTATGTTGCTACATTACTTTTCATTTATTTGATTTAATATCCAAAAAATTAAATTTTGTAGATATTTGGTTCGTTCTTATTACTTTTGCTTATTATGATATTAAATATGTTTTTAGTGAATAATAATACTTCCTTTTTGAGATATTAGAAAATGTGAAAGTTTATTGTTCAAGGTTAGTATTATTTTAATTAAAAAATTTGATTATTTAATTGATAATAATTTGAAATATTTTTTAAATGGGTGTTGCATATTTCCAAATACAAGCCAAGGGTGCATTTTTTCTTCAAAATTCAAGACCTTTATATAAGTTGAAATAAAATTTTTTTTAAAAAAATTATGTCATTCAAATATGTCACTATGAAATTGAAAATATCATCAAACCACAATAAAATGGATGGAGTGTTTTCCAATCAAGTCATTTTAAAATAAAAAAAAAACCAAAAGCCAATAATTGTAGTTTAATTTCCTTTTTTGTTATTTTATGTGCGATGTTTTTTTAAGTGTATATATGTTTTATTTTTCTAGTATTGAATTTGGTTAACATTTATTCATTTTGCCAGTGACATAACAAAAATAGCTATAATGAAGAATTTTGAAAATAAAACGTTTTCATTTTAACATGCATTTTTTCATTTTAACAAAATTAATTTCATTAAATTGAACTTAAGAAATAGGAAATATAGAAATAAAAAAAAGTTATACTTTGTAATATTTTGCCATTTATTGTTTATATAATATTTTTTTGTGAGACTAACAAATCTGCATATGATGTTATCCTGCATATAATGTCAGAAAAAGTCATGAAAATTTTCAGCTTAATTAGTAAAGAATATATTTCACTCATTTATTTGTTTCTATAATTTACGTACAAAGCCAAATTGCTTTAAAATTTTGTTAATTTTTATGTATATTTTAAGAAAAATAGAATTCTTATATTTTTAAAATTTGAGAAGTATTAAATTTAAGTAACTGTTTAAAAAATTGGCTTAGTTACTTGATCATGGTAATTTTTTTGTTGTGTCTCTGAAAAGTTGTCTCTAATTTCTTGAAGTTTTGAGTAATGATAATTTTGAAGCTTAGTATTGGTTTCAAGAATTGAAAGGTCTCTAAAATTTTTTTTGTTTATATAATTTAAATTTGTCTTTACATATCAGGAAATGGGATGAAAGTAAATGGTAATTGTTTTATTATTTTTGGATTGCATTCATTCTTTTTTAAAAGGCCGATTTTAAATTTAGTTATTCTACAATCAGAACTCTGAAAGGATAGGTTTTATTGAAGTAGTTAAGTCTAGAAAGAAACGTATTGAGAGAACTGCCATTGAATTAAAAACTGCTCATTTGGTGATGGTCATTAATATTAAGTAAACTGCAATGCAAAGAATATTCTATTTCCAGTCCTTATTTTTTTATTTAAAATTTTTTAAACCAAATTTAATCTTCCCATATTTTTAAAATTTTGAAGTTCCTTTATAAATTGGATCAAAATAGAAATATTGAAATGTATGTGTAATAAAATGCAAAGCATGGCAACATATTAATTCATTTGTAATTTTGTAATGCATGTTTTATATGTTAATTTTGTAAGATTGTTTCTCATATATGTGCTAAGCAATTTTTAATTAAATTTCTATTTTAATTTATTTTGAATGAATTTTTGCATTACATTCACAGTTTATTTTACAATTTCAGCATTTGTGCCAAGAACTTAATCTTTAGACATATTAAATATTACTGTATTTTAGTAATGCATCTTTGTATTGGCATAATTAATATATTTCTGAATGTTTATCTCAGAAACTTAATAATTGTTATTAAATATATTTTAAGTTTTTTTTCACATTTGTGTAATTTTAATGTATATGCATTTACAGTTTTGCCATTAGGTATCTGAAATCCCCGTCTTTTATATGATACTAACTAATCTCAGTTTTAGGATAAATGCTGCTTCTGTCCTAATTAAATTTTTTTTATATTTGAATTCTATATATTGATGTAGAAATTTTTTTAGATGAAGCTGTTTTGTTTGTTTTGTACTAACTTCCTAAATTTCTATGACTACTTTTCTGTTCATTGCACCATGAATGCATTATATTTTATCTGACTTAAACAGTTTTTTTAAATTGTTTCTTAGGTTTCTTCACACTTAAAAAAGCTAAAACGTCCTTATTCAAGCTCATCCTCAAGGTAAATATTTTCCAGTAACTAAAAAAGGAATTAAACTTTGTTTAGAAAATAAATTATTTTTTATAAAATATATTAAGAAAAAAAAATTGATTTCATATTGTATAGTTGTATATGAGTATCTTTTTTGAGGTTATAAATGAACACATCTGAATTAAAGACACAGAACTTAACTGAGAAGTAATAACAAAATCTGCAACTTATGAAGTTTTTTTATGTAAGGAAGTTGAAATTTTAATTTTTGTTAGCTTGTGATGATGCAATATTATTTTAATAGCCTTCGCATTGGACTTAATCTTAATTTTTACAGCATTGTTTGATTAATCAAATTCTTATTGTGTTTTAGTAATTTTCATCTTTAAATGTTCATTGTTAAAACTTCCTATGCTCTTTGCTCATGTTATTTCTGTAATGGTAAATTTCATAAATTGGTGATGATTCATAATCACTTAATAAATCGCATTAAACTATACATAGTATAAAATGAAGTCTTCTGAAAGCATCTGTATGTTTTAACCATCAAACTCAAGAAATAGTGAATGGATATTGGAGATATTTGAATAGTTTAGTAGAGCACTTATTGGTAAATATTTTAGTACATTAAAGTCATATTAAAATTTAAAAATAAGTTTTATAATAGCGATTTTATCTTTGCACTTATGGAAAAATCTCCAACTATGTATGTGCAAGTGGCAAGAACTTTGGAATGCATATTCAATACATTTCATTGTTTATGTCTGAGTTTAAACAACAATTCTAAACTCATTTTGCTCTTTAAAAAAAAAAGGAAATTCAGCCTTGACCGGGAGATGAAAGTAACGTTTGATTAGCCAATATCAGAGAAATAATGTCCGCACATACGGAAGGAGAGTCTTTTAATGATCGAAAGAACTGTCTTTCATTAAATCACACTGCAACTGAATTGTGAAAATATGAATCTCCTTAGGTGCAAAATGATTGCTCGTGTTTTTCTACAGACTTATTATATTTTACAGTTTGTAACTGTCTAAATATTTCTGAATATGTGGTATAAAAATTGTTTTATCGCTATTTGTGATAATTTCTAATTATATTTTTATGTTTGTTTGGTGTTGCATAACATTCCTATGTCATATTGGGTGGAAATTGGACTTAAGTTTAAAGGTGATTTTTCTTCTTGGATGCTAAACCATTGGGTAACGCCGTGCATGTACTGCTAGTTGTTGTATATATGTTTTAGAACATTAATTTTCTGAAACTAAATATCCTCTTTTTCAGAAACTCAAACTTTTTTAAAAGTCTCTGTCAAATATTATATTTTTAGTAAATGTATTGCTTTATTTTTTAAAGAAAAGTTTGGCTTTGAAATATACAGGGGTTAGACAAAAATATGGGAACACCTTGTGAAATATTTGCTTAAAAGTAATAGTTGTTTCTAGATGAGCCTGTAGGTTGCACTGCTGTATTTTCTCATTAACGCAATCTGTACAATGTCCTTAATGCATTGCAAGTGTCAGTTGTTGTCAGACTAGTGTTCTGTGTAGTTGTTAGAGCATTATGTCTGAGCTAAGTGAATTTGAATGTAGACAAATTGTTGGAGTTCAAATGGTAGGTGCTTCCATAACCAAGGTAACCAAAGTGTTTGGTGTCTCAAGAAGCATGGTATCGAGAATTTATACTGCATACAGAAACAGCGGAGAAACATCCTCTGCTAAGTCACAATGTGGACAAAAATGTGTGTTGAGTGATTGTGATAGACTGTCATTGAAGATGATTGTGACGAAAAATAAGAAGACAGCTGCAAAAATCACTTCTGAAGTTAATGTCGGTCTTGCAAACCCTGTCAGCGTTAAAACAATAAGGAGGGAATTCCATAAGCAGGGAATTGCAGGACGAGTTGCAATTCCAAAACCCCTCATCAGTAATGCAAATGCCTGTAACAGGAAAAGATGTTGCCAAAATCCATAAAACCTGGACGATGGAGCAATGGAAGACGGTCCTTTGGTCATATGAATCTTGTTTCACGCTGTTTCCAACTTCTGGCTGAGTTTACGTCTGTCAAACGCCGTCACAAGCGTACGATTCAGACCTTGCTGCCAAGAGTAAAACATGGTGGGGGCTCTGTCATGATTTGGGCAGCCATATTGTGGTATTCCATGAACCCCATGATTACCATGCAAGGTCGCATTACTGGTAAAGATTATGTGACTGTTTTGGCCAATCAAGTCCATCCCATGGTACAGTATTTGTTCACCAATGGTAATGCTGTGTACCAGGACGATAGAACCACTATTCTCACCGCTCGCATCGTCCAAGACTGTTTTTGTGAGCACGAGGAGGATTTGTCAAATCTCCCTTGGCCACCACAGTCACCAGATATTATTGAGCCTTAGTGGTCTACTTTAGAGAGAAAGGTGCATGATCGCCATTCCCCTCATCATCTCCAAAAGAACTTTCCACTGTTTTGCAGGAAGAACAGTATGATTCCCTTGAAAACCATACAGAGCCCATATTTCTCGATACCTAACAGAATTCAAGCAGTTTTAAATGCTAACTGTTGGCCTACACGGTATTAGGCATGATATTATGTTTTTTTTAGGTGTTCCCATATTTTTGTCCAAGCCCTGTAGTCATTTTCATGTAAGTGTTTGTATTTTATTATTATTAACTCAATTTATATGAAGTACTTTTCTTTCTTTCTGTCAATAGTTGTACATTGAGATTAATACTGGTGTGAACTTGTCTCAATAGGAAGCAAAATTTTGTTACATTTCTTTAAAAAAATTTTACTTAATCAACTATTGTATTAGAACAATGGTTTAATCCTTGTCTTCCCCCCAGATAAAAAAGACAATATGTCATGGATTAATTAAGAATAATTGATTAGATTACTGGAAGAAACGAATGTTAAAATTAGTTTTTAGCTGTCTTAAATGAATGTATTATTGCATGTATATCCCTTAAGAGGGAAAGATGTCTTGTGGCAGTGTGGTTACTGTGGTTTAACATTTCACAAACATTTTACTGAAATATCTTAATTCTTTTTAAAACTTTTTAGCGACCAGTTATTATGACTGAATTAATTGAAATTCAAAAAAGGAGCTATAAAGGGAATAAACTGCATTTTGAGTGCAATAGCATCAACTGCAAAGAAAATTTGTTATTGGGTTTGTAAAGAATAGTTTGCTTACAACTTGAACTTGAAAAATAAACAAAGTAAATTTAGGTACTTAGGAAGTTAAACAGCACTGTGAAATATTTGAAGAATTTTCTGTAACCTATTAAGTCTGGTTACTTCGAACTATTAAAAGGTATGAAAATACTGGAATTTTACTAAATTTGGCAAGTATGTTAAATCATGTCTGTCAGCAGGTTGACATCAATTTGATAGGTGGTCTTGTGACCAAATAGATGTTTTCAAAATTTGAATGTAATTGGTTGAAAGTAAGAATGCTTAAAATCCACTTTTTGTGTTCTTCATTCTGTAATGAAGTGCCAAAGATGCTGTTATATTTCAATATGTACCAAGTACTCATTTCATCATTGTGGTATGCTACTAAATTATTGCTTTAATGTCACATTGTGAGACATTTTGAGGGTAAAAACTTTTTATAATGAGCAGAATGTGCTACTCTTGGGTAGTATTAGAGTGAACTAAGAGGAAAACCCTTGTATTAATTAGTTTAGTTTTTTGTTTATGTTCTTATCTCTTGAACCATATTTAATTTAATAGGATTTCTCATGAGTTTAATATACAAATCTTTTGAATGCCATAATCACCACTGGAGCTGTATCCAAGGTCTCCAAATGTGAAGAATAAAATACTATATTGATTTTTCTTAACCCTGATTTTCTATAAAAGTTAATGTAATAGAGAATCCATGGCTAAGCACTTGATTTTATATGATAGTTTTCATAGGATGTGTTATTGATGTTTCAACCCATTTATCTTTTAACTAAGGCAAGTTATTTTAGAGTCATTTATTTTAAGAAGAGCTTTAAAAAATTATTAGCTTTAATGATTAGTAGAATTTTCAATAATAAATAACTATTCATCTCATCCAGTCACTACTTACATCATTATGTATGTAATTGGGTATGTGATGTTTTTATCCCATGAAAAAATCATCGCCTTTTGTTTATTTATTTATTTTTGCAATTCAACATCATACACTCACTCAAAACAGAGACGGGAATCACATAACATTTAAGATTACAAATATCCTTTAACATTGCTGCTAACAATGACTGAGTAGGGCTTAGTTGCTCTAGATTTTTCTATTATAAACATAGATATGAGGGACTTGAGTGTTCACCACTCACTCTTAAACTGTACTGTTTTGAGAGCACATACAACATCATCTATTAACATTATTAATTAGCCAGTATAGCATTTGAATAAACATGAAAAAATAATAATTACAAATAACACAATTAATGAACAATATGTATAACAGTTCCTGTGACTAATTTAGAGCATTATTTTCAAAACTGAAATTATTATGAATAATAAATATTTGCTAAGGCAGTATTGCAAGAAAAGCTTACCTGCTTAGTTAAGGATGATCAAGTCAAAGATGTTAATCTTGATGAATTTAATGCACTTGCTTGCTTGACAATAAGAAAAAAGACAATTTTGTAGTTCATGAGTAAAAAATAAAGTGAACTGAATAATTTGCTTGTAAACATCTTTTGGTTATATTGCATATGGTTTATATTATGTGATGCCTAATAGTTTTGGGTATCATAATCTATCTGAAAGTGAATCAGATTAGGAGAAGCAATAAAGAGCAGAGGATATTATCATCGATTGTCCTGAAGTTTGGCCGAATTCTTTAGTTTCATGAATATTTTTTAGATAAATAAAATTTTATTTTTTCCAATTTGTCATTGAATCTGTTTTAAATAGGTAATATTAGTGGTTTTTCATAGAATTACATGATTATTTTTGCATTAAATTCTTCTTTATTCAAAATTATCAATTTTTTCTTTTTTTTTTTTTCTTTTTTTTAAATGTATGATATACTTATTTCTTATCTATATGGGGAAATTTTTCTGAATAGATGGTAAGGGCATTTATATTAACTGAGCTTATTATATTCAAATAAGAGTTGAAAGTAAAGTTGACTGAAATAAAAGAAAATAATCTTTTATGGGCATGTTTCTTTTTCAAATTACCATTTGGTTATTTAAAAAAAAATAATAAAACATTTTTCTAAATTCTTTTTTTTCCCCTTCTTTTTTGCCTTTTTTCTATTTGATATAAGATTTTCATGCTGAAATTTTTTTTTATATTCAAAGTTTAAAAACAACTTATTTATTGAAGGGTTAATTTAAAAAAAAAAAAAACTTTTTGAAATATGAGTATTTTAAACTTGAAGGATAATTTGTTCTTATATTATTATTCTATAAGTATAAATTTTTCAAAAATATATATGTATGATATAATGTGTGGCTAAGCAATTAAATTAACCCTGAATTAAGATATATATTTGTTAATAAATATCGGCCTGTAAAGGCAATACTTTTTTTAAAATTTTTTTCATTATTTTTAATTTTTATTGATATAAGTATTTTCTTTTTGGAGTTCATAAAATTATTCATTTTCGTTTTAAACTGTGTTAAATATTTAGTTTATATAATAATGTGTATTGAGATTGCATTTTGAAATGTTTACGTTTTTATGTGTTGTGAATAGCTGATCATATGTTAAGCATATTTTTTTTTTACCCTATTGAGGTATTTGTTTATTATTTCTTTTATATTTTATTTGGCTATACACTGTTCTCCAAGAGTCAAAAGCCTGTTTCTGGAAGCTCACTACTAAATAAGAACAAATATAACTTAAATAAAAGATGGTAACATTATTTAAATTAAATGATAGAAGTGTACTCATTTCTTATTTTTGAGCGATGTTGGCATTTTTATAGAAGCTAATGGGAAAATTCTGAATGTCTTGCTTTTGTCTTTTATGAATCATTTTATGAATTCTTGCTAATCTTTAATTTTATCTATAATGGTATTGTTGGTAATATCTTGTATATTATCCTATTCATTAAGATGTCAGATGATCAGGTGGATGGAAATGGATTTGACACAAACTGTTGCTATAGAAAACATAATGTCCCTCACTGTATAGTCTGAAAACTCTGGAATTAAATTCAGTTCAATCATTAAAATTTTGAGAAGACCTGTTTCAGATCAAGCATTTATTATAACTTTTGTGGAAGATTGTTTTCTGGTACTTTCAGTCTACAAAAGAAGTATCCCTACTGTGCTTCATATCATTTTGCTATAACCTTGTTTGTTAGGAAACACTAGTGTCTGTTCCATTAATTTGAAGATGCAGACATGTCCGTTTATGTTGTATAAGTAAGAAAGTTATTTGAAGCAGGGCAGTGGTTCTTGGTTTTCTTTATGGATAAATTCATTTTTGTTATCAGGGATGATTGATATCCCCTATTGATATGGGGAGAACAAAGTGGCTGAGGCCATCAGTCTAACATTGCTGAAAAAGACAGTTGTAAAAGAGATAGAGTTGTGGTTTCAGCTGAAATCTCTCAATGTAACATATTGATCTATGTGAAGGAAATATCATTATTGTGAGATTTGGAAACACAATTCTTGATTAAACTCTGGATTAGAGCATATCAGAACTAGATCAGATCATATGTTGATACTATTGGTGCATATTTTCTCCTTATGAATGTTAATGTCATCAAGCTAGATTTGTTGAATAATATCTCAAGAATAAATTTTGGGGTAATTGGAATACATAGATCACCAAACTTTTAGCAGCAGTATTAAAACTACTATTAAGATAAATGGATGTTTCAAGTTTAAATTTGGGAAATTAGCTTAAGAAATTTATTTTATTTATTATTTTTCAATGACAGTGGTCTTTTATTAAAATATTCAATAATATAGCTACAAATTAGGATTAATACTAAAGTATGTTAAAATTTAATGAATGATAGGGTTTAATGCTCAATTGTTAATATTTTCCTATTTTTATATCCATTTGTTTTGAGATTAAATACTAAAAATAGTTTGAATCTTAACTTTTTAAAGCAAGTGTATTAGAATACTTATACTTTAATTTTAATTAAGCCATTCTGTAATAAGTTATGACTATTTTTAAAATTATTCATTAGATAATTTTTCATGTTTAAATATGTATAAAAATCCGTACACTTGAAAAAATTATATTCCCGAGGGAACACATGAAGTTTGATCTGACTTGGAAGTTTCCCTACAAATTTTTTGATTCCCTCTTTTTAATAACTTGGGATTTGTAAAGTGTAAAACATTTTTGTAAGAAAATATTGCTTATACTTAAAAAGTATCTACAAAATGTGAACTTTGCCAAAGACATTGAAGAACCAGCTTATTCATACTGCCCTGTATTTTATTATATAAAGGTGCAAATTTAAAAATGATATGCAGTCATATTTATTATTTTAATTTTGACACAAATGTACTACATTTGTTTAAAATCCTGTGCATCTCATAAGATTGACTAATCTAGTAGTCTACTAATTAACTTCATTAATTAAGCTTGTTGGTACCATAAAATAATAAAGAGCTTCAATTACTTGTCAGCTGAATAAGGCATTATTGTATTGATCTTATTAAAAACAAAGCCTATTCTTTTAATGCTTTTTTATGGTAGTTTGGATCTACAGTAGCACTGCTACTGAACTGGATCCTGTGCCAAGAGTGTATTCAGTACTTGACTACTATGTATCTTGGAAGGAAATAAACCTTTTTATAAAACAATGTACTCATAATTTTTGTTTAAATGATAAAATTTAATATAGTGTAAAAAGATTGAGAAGAACAAAGGCCTGAAATATCATGCAAATCATGATACTTGCTAGAAATGAGAATACTTTTAGATAGCAGGCAGATATATCAATATAAAAATTCTGAATTCTTTTTCCTAAAGTTTGCATTCTTCTTGTTAATTGTCGATTACCTTATAATATTGTATCTGGTATTATAAATATGAAGATTTAAAACCTGCTTTTTCATGTTGTATTATAAATAGGCAGATTTAAAAATCTGATGATTTTTCATATTAATCTTCCTTTTTTGATTATGAATGCTCATCAGTCTTTACCAACTTTTAAAAAGAAGCATTATGTGCAATTTTGTTTGCCTTATCAGTTAAATGTATAGTATTTAAAGCTTTTGTAGATCTTGAAAAACGTAACTGATTTTTATTATATGGTATTGCTGGAAGTTTTCAAATAGTTACTTTTGTTTTCTACTAGGATAAGGAAAATAAATGAATTCAAAAGGATAAGGAAAAAAAAAAGTGATCTGACTGCATTGTTATCATTACCAAGTGATTCTAAAAATATTTGAATTTTTGATAACAATAGAAGAAACAGATCAGATTTGGATGAAGCAGAAACAACTTGATTTTTCTATTTTATTAAATTTAATTTTTGAATAGCAATTAACTCATTAATTTTTAAGTTTCCATAATAATAATTATTTAAGTTTTAATACATATATATAATTTTGTACATACTATTTTAATGCATATTTCGATCCTTTTAGTTCATTCTTGAAAATTCAATATATTTTAAATTGTCAGATATCCTGTATAATTACATTGATAGATGAAATGGATAACAAATGAGACAGCAATTTAGGTGAAAGCATTTTTTATGAATGTGAATTCTATCACATTTAAATATGTTGCATTAATGGGAATGGTTAAGGAATTATAACATAATTAAGGTCTTATTGTAAAGGTTTTCTTGTTGGGAATTCTTGAAAAACTGTAATATACTGAAAATCTAATAAAAAAAACAGATTTACAGTATAGTATCTTATAAAGTAAGGTTTCTAAAACTTTTAATTGTTAGAAATACAGTTTTCTCTTTTTTAGGCTATAACAATTCTTCATGAATTGATTATTGTAATGTATAAAGATTTTGTCTGATAAAGAAAAAGGATTGAGTAATGGAGAACAATATGGCAACTTAAAGAAGTCATTAATGAAGGTTAATTTCAATTGACTTTTGCTACTACTGTGTATGAAAAATAGAGCATAGGCTTTTTTTTTTTTTTTTTTTAGTTCTCATTCCTGTTGAGGAGCTTCTCATTTGAACAAAGACTCATACATTTTAGCTATGATATTGTTATAATTGAAAGATATTATAGAAAAAAAAGTATCCTGTTGTCAGTTTGTACATAATGTATATATAGTTTTCCAAAAAGTTTAGGCATAGAATATTATTCTTAATAAATCGTCCATTCAATTTTCTGTTTTCATCAGATCATGTTGTTATTATTTAAGAAAGATGTTTTATTTTTTCTCTTAATTTTTTAAATCATATATGCAATTTTTTAAAAATTTAATGTATACATTTATCTTTAGCTCCAATTATTTTTTCAGTGGAGGTGGTGGAGGAGGGAAAGTGGTATTTGGAGTACTTGCTGCTGCTGGTGCTGGTTTTGCAGGGGCTGTAGTTTATGGAAAATATGATCCCAAATTCAAAAAAGTGCTGCAAGATAATATCCCTTATGTTGACCACATTTATAAATTATTTCCAGATGAAGATCAAAAGCCAATTGTGTAAGTTATTTGGCATTGTTCTATGATTAAATCTTGTAGGCTGCTTATTTTTACCTTTTTATTTCAATGTTGATTATAAAGCTAAAAAAAATATCCTCCTGTAGAACTGGTAAAGTATTCTATAGCAGCAATTGAAAACAATATAATGATAATTTTTCAATTTTTGAGGTGTTTGTTTTGTTTTATTTTTGAAATTCGGTTTCTTTCTGATTACTTATTTTAAAGTATTTTGAATTTTTCATTTTGTTTGTATTTATATTAAACTGCTTTATGTAAAGTAAATTTTCAGATTCATCCTTTTTTTTAGAATCCGTTTGTTAAGAAGGTTGTCATTTTAAAACGAAATTTTCTTTTCTTTTCTTTTCTTTTTCTTCTTCTTTTGCTGTTGTTGAATTGGAATAAGGGATTTTTTAAAGCTGAAATACTTTGAAATTCAAGCCTTGATTTTGTTTAAGTTTGTTAAGTATATAAGACTGAGTTAGCTAAAATTCTTTTTAATTTAAATTCTTAGTGAAATATTGGAACTGTGGTATTGATTGGTGTTTTAATTTCGTTATCAGATTGTATTTTACAATTTTAGGTTTTAATTTCATTTATTCTTAATGTAGCTTTAAATCATTGTTATTAACAAGATTATAAATAGAACCATGAAAATTGATGAAAAGTCATGAAAAAAATAAGGTTCTTATGCTTAAACTTGTGTTATCGTTGTCATGCATTTATGGAAAAGTTATTTTTCTTCATATTAAAAAATTCTATTTGAAATGCTTTTAAAATGATTTTTTATTGCTTAAGGAGTTTTTATATTTATTTTAAATAATTAGAAAATCATTTTCTCTCTCTCTCTCTCTCTCTATATATATATATTAAATTGGGAGTGAAGGCTGCAATTTGCAAGCATCGGAATTATCTGCTGTAAGAGCTGAGTAGTCACTAATGGAAAAGGTAGAATTTGTGATAGGTATTTTTCATAGATGGTTGCTGATTTTTTCAATATATATTTATTTAGACTGGGAAGGAACTTTTCATTTGATGATTGAAATTTATAATGTATTTTATAAATTCATAGGTGAAGTCTATTCTCAATGATAGACTCTGATTATATTATCAATTTTTTTCAGTAAAAACTTATTGTTTGGGGAATTGATAGCTTTATTTTATTTTGAACGTAATGCAAATTAATGGCAATATAAATACCAGAATTGTCTAAGTTTTCTCCCATAAAAGAATGCACTGTATGTGTGGGAGCATATTTTGAGAAATATTATCTTTTTTTGTTATAAGTTTATCATTACTCTGAATGGGAGAGAAAATTTTATTCCATTAGTTTTATATGTTATTAGAGCAAAAATAGTGATTTTATATTTAAATGTTGTGAAATTATCAAATGTTATAATAATATCTAATCTATTGCTAGTAATATTTATTATAAGAGAATTACAATTATTGAAGCAGATTGTCACTGTATATATATATATATATATAATATAAGTTGGATTTTTCTTTTCCTTCTGTAGGCCTACAAAATCTGTGTCAGATGAAAAAGCTAAAGAAGCAGCAATGGCTAGTAGTTTATTGAAAAGGAAACTTGACCGTGAGAGAGAAAAAGAGAAAGTACCCACTACAGAGGTATTTTCATCAATTTAATTTTTGCAAAGGAATGATATTAATTCTCTTACTACTTTTAACCATTTTTATAAATCAGTGATGAATAACATTCTTATGTCTTCTCTATACTTCCTAGCAGTACAAAATTAAATTGCTTTGATTTGAAGTGTTAAATAGTTATTTCATGATCTGTTTTTGAAAATGCTTTGTTGGGTTTGTATAAATTCTGTATTTGTCTCCATCTTGTTCATTTTCTTATTTGAATCACATGAGCTTTATTTTCTTTTATGACACCCTCACATAAATTTCTTATTTTTATGAACAGATTTTTACTAAATTTTACTGTTAACATTGAAGTATACAAAGTAAATTAAATCTTATTTGAATGCACCAAATTCCTTTATGCTTTAATATTTATAACCATCTACTCTGAAAGTTATCATTGCAATGGAATTTTTTTTTCTTTTTTTATGGCTCTTGCACCATTAAACAACTTGTGTGCATCTCATTGTCACTATATCGTAGATAATTAGTGCTTATTCAATCTGTTAAAGTGAAAAGTCTTGACCTATGCTTGGTTAGAAAAGTATTATTTATAATGTTGCCTCAGTTGAAAAAAAAAAGAAAAAGAAAAGGCATAATCAAATATTGCAATTTTTACGGGATTATAGCTTAGAATTACCTAGTCTGATAGTACTAATTCATAGCTTCAAAGTAGGGTATATATTTAAATATAATCAAAACCTTTTGGGCATATTTGAACATGTATATCTTTTAATAGCTTCATCATTATTAATCTGTCATCTGCTATTAATAATTTTTGAAAACTACTAAAATTCTGAACAGATGTATATATTCTTTCTTTCATGAATCGATATAAATTAACTTTTCTACCTGACTATGAAAAACTCTAGACCATTAATTTCTTTAAAATAGTTCTGGCACCTATCATGTTTCAGGTGGTGGAAATTTCTGTATTTTTTTTGTTATGAGAAAATGTTTATCTTTCTTTCACTTGTTACTATTACATGATTTGAAGTTGCAATAATTTAAATTTTGGGCGATATAATTTTTGCTGAAAATGTTTTTACTGTAAAAATCATACTCAGAATAGCAAATACTATTTTAATTTTAGTTTCATGTAATATAACAATATTACATCTGCTTTATTTGTAAGTAAAGGTTTATGTTCGGCAGTTATTTTTATGATATGGCTAAGAACGAAGATGTTCAAACAAAAACAAAAAATTTAAATTGCAAAATAATTGTATTTTTTATCCATAGAAACTCATTTTCTGGATGGTATTTTTCTATTTAGCCAGGTGGCAAACATCAGTTTTAATACTTTTTAATACCTACAATAGTAAACAGATCTGCTAAATAAAAATTGAATACTGTATTTTTACTAAAATTTAAATTAAGATCAAGTGCTTTGTTCTGTTAACCAGTATGCTCTAATTAGTATTTAAATAAATAAATAAATATATATATTTTTATCTTTTAGGTTCAAAAATCTGTTGACACTAAAACTAAAGAGAGTCCAGTTCTGAACAGCAGTGAGTTTATCCAATTACGATCTTGAAATCGTAATAAGTATTTTAAAGAAAGATTTTATTTACTTGATAATCTCATCTATATTAATTTATAAACATATGCACATTTTAATTGGGTCTGAAGCATTGCGTACTTGTGAAATTTCTTCAGATTTAGTGACAGATTTTATTTTGTTCCTTCCATGTTTATAGAATATCATAAATATCCATATGCATTCTAAAAAATTGTTTCTTTTATTAATATTTGTTTCATCGTGCTGTCAATTTTATGGTTTTAATATATGATCTGATAGCTTAAATCTCATAGAGAAAGTTTCTCTGAAAGGAAGATATTAATTTTTTTATATTAAAGACAACCATTTATTCGGGGGGGGGGTTGTTGTATTTTTTCATGCATTTTGCACCACATCTGATATGGATTTAGGATTTTAATCATCAGCACTGGTGTGGCATTTTAATTTAGCATATAAATATTTTTGGTAATTTCATTACTGTCTTTTATAAATGTTATTGCTCCATATTTTGAAACTTAAATATGGAATACACTATCTATCTTTGGAAACAAGCTATGATGGCATTTTTAATTCTGATTCATATTCACAAATGCAATATAATATTACTCTAACTAAACGTAATATATATCATACAATTGATATTTACAATATTCTTGAGATATCATGTTGGTTGAAGCACATAAAAATGTTTTGGTTTAAAATACTTTTTGAAATTTGGACTAATATCTGTATTGTTGGCTCTATTTGTAGCTTCAAAATTGATCTATATGTCAAGACTGAAGTACTTTTCTGAAGATTTATTTTACAGTATCTCTCGAAAACGAAAACTTCTGTCAGTTCAAACTGATTCCATATTTAAGGGTGATGAGCTTTCATATAAAATAAAAATTCACGAAAATGGTCAGAATTAGTGGGACTGAGATAGTGATTCTTTATTTTTAAGGTTTATTTTAGATACATAAATAGTTTCAAATGAAACATAATTTGCATACACAATTCAAAAGAATTAAAAAAGGTGCCAATTTTCTATGGAACACCTATGTCCTTTACTTCAAAAAACTCTGTTTGAAATTTAAGAATTTATATTTTGTGAGTGTGCATGATATCATAAATAGTTTCTTCTAATTTCAGATGAAATAACAAACTATTACATAAACTTTATTACATTTTTCTGTTTCACTATTATGAATATTTTTTCATCCATGCTTCTGTCATGTTAAAATCAATCGATTTGATTAGTTTTTGCTAAGATTAAGTATTCTATGAAAATTTATTAGGATTTTAATATACTACAATATGAATTGTCAAACGGGGAATTCCAAAAATAAATACTTCAAAGTTTTTCATTATGTTATTTTGAAAAGCATTGGTAATTAAGACATTAATTTTCTTTAAAAAATGAAACTGATTTTAATTTTTTCTGAAATTATAGATTAATGGATTTGATTAAGATTAGAGTTTATAAGGAGTGGTCAGTTAAAATGTAATAAGGTTGAAATAATAAATATTTTTTCGCTAGTAAAAGGGGTTTTTAATATAATTTTTGAGACATATATTGGGATACCAAAAGTATAATACTTTTTTTTTTACTAAGTCATTTCTAAATTACTTCCTCATTGTAAGTGTCTGTTTAAAGTAGTGCGGTATAAAGTACTGCAAAATCACAGGGTGAAAGATTTAAAAAATTGAATGATAGTTTGAGAGATCATATTTAAAATTAACTATGAGTAGATGAGACTTGTCAAGGAAAAAAAACTGCACTGATTGAAACTTTTTTGGTTGTTTTGACTTGATAACCCATTTCAATGATCCAGTTATCCCAACAACATCATATTTTTCCCTACTGTGACCCTTAGCACCATTATTTGTTCCAATTTGTCAGATACATATGACCTTATTTAGACTGCCACCAGTTGACTGTTTAGTCAAGTGTCAACCAGTTTTACATTAATTTACATCTTTTATTTTTTGTCATCTTTTTCTGGGACTGTTAATTGATTCTTCTATGCTTCATTAACATTTTCTATGCATTCGCCTTTGTTGACAGCATTTGGCTCTTTGTTTTTAACTATCCTCTTAAAAACTTTCTATTATTTCTTTATTTATGATTTTTTTTTGTAAGCTGTGTCTGTAACAATTCTGTTTGTTTCAATATTTCATTCTACTTGGTTATATTTATGATAGCTTCCTTGTAAATATAGTACTCTTCTGATCGCAATAGGTAAAGCTGTGGTTTTCTGAACATTATATTTAATGAAATTAAGCCATTTGTTGGGAAGCTGTGATGTAAATAAAGATGTATGATTTTCAGAAAATATGAAAACATTTTCCTTGCTTTATATCAAGAAATAACTTCTACTTCATCTGTTTATTTAAAATTCATTATATTTTATTAGAATTGCAAAAATATCTGTAATAAAAAATTTTGCTTAAAGTAGTAAATATTAGATTATTTAAAATTTATTTGTTCCAAATTTTTATTTAATAAGTATACTTTTACAAAATCTAAGTGAAAAATAGACATTCATTTTAAGCGTTTTAAAATATGGGCTCTAACGTCAACTTTACTTTTATACCTCACCCATTTTTCTAGTTTATTACTTCAATTTCTATCAATTAAGTTCTTGTAAAATGTGAAGTTTCCCTTGTCAGAAATTACAGATATTTTTAGGTTGGTTTAGCATGAGCTTTCTAGGTTCTACTTTTCTTTGGTGGTAGTCAACTTTTTAGCCAAGCTACTTTATCTGCCAAGCAATCTTTTTTGAACTTTTAATTGAAAAAGTAAAAGCAGCATGTAAATTTGGTTTATAATTTTAATAGTCGGGTACTGCTTTGGGAGTTAGACTGTTTTTAATATCTTCCTCTGTTTCTGATCTAGTTTTTTTTCTTCTAATTTTTTGTTTATTTATTTTTTATTCTCTCTTTATGCTTATATTTTTGTTTATTGACAACACATCAGTATACTGTAAACTTTTTAAAATTCTTTTTATAAAGCACTTATAAGAAAAATTGTTAAAGTTAAAAAGAAATTTTTTTTGTGCACTTTTTAAAGAAATTTATTTATTGAAATTATGAATTTACTGAAGAAAATTATTAAATTGGTAATATTAGCATGCATTTCTTTTATGAAGGTGAGCGTTATACATATATATGCAGCTATTGAAACATATCCCGTGTATTATAAACGTTAAAAATTAGTATTTTTTAATTTCAATCACTTTTTAGCATTTTATTTCCCTAATCTATTAATTTTCACGAACTAAAAGAATTTCTTCGGTTAATGGGAATGCATGTCTTTTTTTTAATTCTTTCAAAGCTTTTTAGAAAATTTTCTTAAATTTCTGCTTTTGATCAGTTTTCAGTTTGCTGTGCATGTTTCTTACATATATTTATGAAATGCATGTTTAATTTCCTTTATTATAGATTCTAAAATACCTGAACCTATTGTAAAAATATCGGAGAGTACATCAACTGCACCGAATATTAAATCAGCGGAGAAACAAGAAGCAGAGCAACCATGTTTGTTTTTCTTTCCCATAATTTTTTTTTTATAAATGTTTATCTAAAATTTAATTTGTAGAGCTCATATAAAATTGCTCCTTGAATTTAATAATTTATACGTTCTTTTTGTTTATTTCTGTTTTGTAGCTAGTGAAAATTTAGTATCAGATATGTTAAAAAAATTGGAAAAAACTTCCGAAGAAACCAAAGTTGCCTATGAAACAGCTGTCAAAGCTGTTAAATTACACACCAAATCTTTGTATGAAGCTTTAGATTTGCCAGAGGTAGGTTATTGAAATATTTATGTAAGAATGTTTCATTAAAATGTGCTTCATCCTGTGTTCATGCATGTTTATGCATTATTATTATTTTCTTTCGATTCATGTGTACTTGTTTTTAAAATTTTCTATTTTTATGTAAATTTCTCAATTTATAATATGTAATTTTTTAAAAAAATGTTTTATTAAATTTTCTTAAATTTTTAATGTGGTGTTATCAAAAAGTCATGTCTCTTATCAAATTATTTAAATGAATAATTGTGTTATTTTTTCATCATTTGTGCATTCATGACTTATAGGAATCATTGCAGAAATTTAGTATTTGTATTCTGACGATTATTGGGTAATTTTAGGGCAAAGATCGTGATATCATATGGAGAGAAGTGAAAAAAGCTGGTTCTGATAGAAGTGATGCTTTGAAGTCTGCTGAACAAAAAGCTTCAGATACTAGGTATTTGATGTGTTTATTTACGATAGTCTGTTCCTCACATACAGATATATAAATTTTTGCTTTCAAAGTCTGTGTTTTAAAAGTATATTCCTTTCCATTAAAAAAATTACCCTTTATATCCTGATAGTATTTGAAAATACAACTTAATTGATTATATTTTTGTAATATATTGCTTTTTCTGACCATGTTCACATGGGCATAAAAAGTATTGTTCAAACAGTACATAGTATATTGAGCCTTGATGGAATTATATGGATGGATATGGAATTATTTTAATCAATTAAAAGCATTACTTTCCCCTTTGTTGAGGTTAATTTTTACCAAGTCATTTAATGGCACAAAAATACAATGTAGTGTTGCTGGTAGATTTATTTAAGATATAGCAGATTAAATAATTTTGAAAATTCAGTAAATTTATGTATTTTAATGTCTATGAAAATCAACTTGAGAGATCCACTGCATTTAAAATAAGATGTACATACATAATTTCAAATGAAATATTTTGAACATTTTACAAAAACCATTAAACAGATTAATGCTTACATTCGTCCAACTTTCCTTTTGTTAGTAAACGTGCGATTGTTTTGAAAGGAATTGATGCTATATTCAAATGAATAATTTTCTGTTATTTACGTTAAGAATCGACTTTAATGGATTGGGACCTCGAATTTGGCGCATTTTAAGCTTTGTGAATGAGCTGATTAATAAAAATATTATTTTTTTTTAAATTATGTTTTAAGTTTATTTTTAGTTGAAAATGTAATTGATTCTTGTTAACTAAAACTTAATTTAATCAGTATGAACATTTTTGTGTGTCTGGCCTACTAAATTTTTTGCATCACATTGAATTAGAACTCTGCACTATATGAAAATAGCACAAGTTTTATGGTACTCTTATGATATTATGATAGAAAATACTATAATGTATTAATGCTTCCACTTCCTAATACTAATCCTGAAATTTTAATTTCAGAGTTCTCATGGAAAAGCTAAAAATCAATATGAAGAAGCTTGCAGCTCAAGATAGGAAGAATCCATTAATTAGAAATGCAGAAGAAACTCTTTCTAAGGTGGAAAATCAACTGAAAAATGCACAGGCTGAAGTAATTAGGTTAACATCCATAATTTTTTTTGTAAACAAGCAGATGCTGTGCTTGTTTGCCTAAATTGTCATCTTGAATTTATTTAGCACTAGATTTACAGATAACGTCGATTTGACGGGGTCTGAATTCATGTCAAACTAATATATAATGTGCAATCGGTTATTGCCTTTGCTACAACTTATTTTTGTGTGTGTGGGGGGGTTGAGGTTTCATTTGATCCTATATTACATGTTAACATTAGTTACCAAATCTCAATTTTTGAGTATACTTAACTTTGTATTTAAAACAATTCATTCAGTTTTTTTTTATAAGACTTCAAGCACATAAAAGGAAGGCTCTGTTATTTTTTGCCTCATGCTGCAATTCTTAGTAGCGTTTTAATTATTTGTTTGAATCTTAAAATTTAATTAGAAAGTAAAATAATTGAAACATATCATATCGTACAACTGAATATATGTAAAGATAAGAAAATCGCCGTGCATAAAAATCAATTTTTTAAAAAAAGAAAAAAAAATCTTAATGTAAATCTCAAAATCAGATGTGTCATTTCAAGTCTTTTCATTTCAGAAAATGAGAAGTTTTGCAGCACGGTGAGGAAATTCATGTTATTTTCTTTGCAATGTTTCTAAATTAAAACTGCCTGAACTGCTATATTTTGATGATTTTCAAATCACTTATCCTTTCTATGTAGTATTTATTTATTTATTTTTTGATTTAAAGTAACGTTAAAAACGCTTTATTTTTATTAGTGTTTTGCAGAAAAGAAATTTTAAAACAATAGCAATTTCGTATTTGGCACTCTCCTTTTGCAGTGTAGCTATAGAGCATTAATCTTAGTAGGTTTTATAATCGGCATGATCTTAAACTATTTTTTTTATATTATAGTCAATAATCGGAATTTAATTTAACGAATGGCTGATTTTTGAGAAAAAGAAATGCATATTTCTCTCGTGTATTTATGCAAATTTAAAGTTATGAATGTTGACATTATATTTAATTTTTCCAAATCACATTGTACTTCATAAGAAAGATTTTACTGAGATCCTCTACATGATAATATATTCTTGTATATTAATTATATAGGATTTTATAGTTACATTTTAGTTTATTTAGTTTTGTCCTTAGTTTTAAATTTCTGCGACGCTTGTTAAATCGAATGACCTTTTTTGCATTCTTTTTTTTAAAAATTATAAATAGTTTTTTAAAAAATGAGTTTAATTGGTTATGTATCGAGGATATATTATGTTTGTATTAGCTTATAGTTTAAGATGGTTATTGCATTCAAAAACAGATACTTGTGGAACGTCGCATAATAATTCTTATTTCCTTACAAATAATGATCTTTACTTTCATCAGAATGTTTCTATAAAACATTGCATATCCCGCTATCTGTTGGTTTTCATGCAGCTGTTTGTTTTTCACTGGGTTAACTTTATGTGTAGTTAGTACTGCCTCAGTGAATGTTATCCATATTGGAAGAGAAATCTTATTCCAAATGTTGAAGGGAAAAAAACATTAAAAAAATTCTGAACTTCTTTAATGTTCTTTTGTTTTCAATGAAGCATTATTATTAATTTCATATCTTCATCAATGAAGCATGATTTGATTGGAAATTCATATTGTGATTGTGATTGTAATTTTTTCTGAAGTTTTATACTATAAACTATTAGGATTATGATTCATCTGGCTAATTATGAAAGAAAATATTAAACTCTGATGAAATTGAATCATTTACACATTTTATAATTTATTAGGTAGATTTGAATGATGTGTAAGTTAAAGACATACATATCTATTAAGAGAAAGCAAATTACGTGTGAAATTAAAGAGCTTGTTTTCTCTCTCTCTCTCTCTCTCTCTCTCTCTCTCTCTATATATATATATATATATATATATATATATATATATATATATAATATAAGTTTGATTTCAAATAATTTTAGAGTTTGTTAAATTTCAAGAATTTAGAAATTTTGTTTAAATTCTTTGGAGTTTTTATGTATATTGGCGTAACGCATATGGCATATTCATTTTTAAAAATTTTATTTGAGAAGCCGTAATTTTAAATGTGATAAAGATTTTCAAATAAAGTTTCTGTAGAATGAAAAGGTTTACAAAAACTTAATATTTCCAAATCACATGTAAAAATTAATTAGGAATTTCCGGATGAAAAATCATTATTGTTCAATGTATTATATAATTGTGAAAATTTTATTGTATACTTAAAAGTATTGTTTGCTTACAATTTCAGAATATACAGTGGAATTTAGGAAATTTGGAATTTTTGAAAAATTTTAGTTCTTTGTAAAATCTAATTCTGCTCCTTGATGTGTATTGATATTATTTTTGATATTTCTTGTATCATAGCTTCAAAATCTAATCGTGTTTGAAGCATAATTTACAAGCATAATATTTTGAGTTGGAAGTATTATTTTGTAGCTGTAAAAAATAATCAGTTATATAAGATACTGCCATTTCTTTTTGTTTTGCAAATAGAGGATGACATTAAAAATTATTTTAAGTGCTTTTTCTAAGTCATGCTTTGTTCTAGGTTACATCTGTGGAAACAGAAGCAAAAACGGCTACAGAATATCAAAATTTAGTGAATGCAAGCAAGGAACAATTCCAGAAAGAATTGCAGATTGTTTTGCCTAATTACGTGCATGGTGGTAAAGGTTTGTAGCATGTAAAAGAATGTTATATATGATATTTATAGATATTGAATATTTCATAGTTTTTTCAATATTTAATTTTTCTTTGTGTAAATTGAGCTTTAAGAAATTATTATTATTATTATTTTGGAATTACAAGTCTCATATTCTTGTATGCATATCCAGATTTCGTTGCAAAAATTAGTGGAACCAGGATGATCATTTTAATTCATTTTTGTGTAAGACCCAGTATTATATTAAATATACAAACTGCAGTTTGGTATTATATGCAAATAGTAATTACAATTTGTATCATTTTTTAATTTAAAGTGGTGTAAATCCATTACATAATATACATATCAAGGAACTCCCTGATTTTTCATTTCTAATGCGAATATTCTTCTGATATTTTTTGTAATTAAATGATATGAAACTATGAAAATTGTTGACACTGTAATAAGATATAGTTATGAGATGCTACCAGCTTATTATTTTTCATTTCATATTCACATTCTATAGAGAAACAGATTATGTTTATTTAATAAAATAATTATTGCGAATTTTTATTATTTATTTAGATTATATATATTAAAATCACGTCTTTAGGAATAACATTTTATCTTACTAAGCATTTTTTCCCATCCAGCATTTCTTTCCAAATTATCATAGGCCTTTTATTTGAATTTTAAATTATTTTCATGACTATATTTGTAATTGAGACTTACTCAAATATTTTAATTATGATTATCGTATGATTTAATTTTTTTCCACTTTTTTGTAGATAATTAACATTTTATATTTTTTCTAAAGATATTTTCTTAAAGATTTCGATATCTTTCTGAAGTAGAATTTTTAAAAATTCTCATTTTAGATAAACCATTTTCTGAGAGTGATCTTAACCTCCTGATTGCACATGCCCATAGACGAATTGAGCAGTTGCAAAAACAGTTGGCGAAACAACAGGTTACATTGATTTTATAATTTTTTTATTATTATTGTGATTTAAGTGTGTTATTGTGTATTAATAATTTAATATTTTCTGAATCAGGTTACTGAGAAAATAAGAGTTGATGAGGCAGTACGTCTTCAAAAACTAAAGGATGAAAGATTTACTGATTCGAAAATAGAAGCTGAACTTGAGCGGAGAAGTGTTGATTTAGAAAGTGCAATTTCAGAACGCGTAAGTTATTGCTGAGAAAAATTAGTGTCAAGAATAATAGTACACTATATTATTAATACATACTGTATTAGTATAGAAATATAACGAATATAAACAGTACTCTACAGAAGTATTTATTCTACACATAACTCTGTTTTATTTGTATATTGAGACAACTAATGAATCAATGCTATCAAATGCTTATTATGCTTTATGTATTTAATTATATGATAAATCCTGAGTTCTTTTCATAATCATAGTAAAGTATCAATTTGAATTCTGAGAAGTGTCAGTTATGATATATGGCTTAGTTTTGATTTCAATAATTAAAGTTAGTAAATTTAAATTTTAATAATCTTGAATTTCTGAAATATTAGTGCTGCTTATAAATTTCCATTGCACATACACTTCATAACTTTGTTGCTTGTAATTTAAGGAAAATGCATTTGTTTAGAATTCAAAGTTGGAGGAAATTTATTAGTCTTAATTCATGCAATATAAATTACTTAATCGATTATTAAAGTTTTTATCAATCTTTTTAACAGCTTTTGAAGTGATACTAATATTTAGGGTATTGTTTATGCCATAAAGGAAGAGCACATAACATTATTATGTAAAAAGTACCTTTTGTTTTACTTTTTAAAATATGATAAATTATTTTAGGTTGCACATTTAAAAGAAGAATTTGAAAATGAATTGAGACAACAGCTTCGAAGACAAGCTGCTGCTCATGCAGATCACATTCAAGAAGTGCTAAAAGTACAAGAGCAAGAATTGGAAAGACAATTTTCTTTAGACCTCGAGGAAAAACTTCTACATCAGAAAGGAGTTTTTATATCTGAAATGTCTGGAAATATGTCCCGTTTGAAAGGAATTTTGGCTTTCTTAAAAGCTAAGAGTGAATTTGACAAGGCCTCGAAAAAAGCACAGGCACTTTGGCTTGCATGCCAAGCAATGAGTCATAAAATATCTGCTGATAATGCTGGTAATCCATTCCCATTAGGAAAGGATATAGCAGCTGTGAAAATTGCTGCTGATGAAGAAAGTGAATTCATTAATGCTGTTTTAGCTGGCATACCCACCGAAGCTGTCAACAGAGGTGTTTATAACAACGAGGTTCTCAAAGAGCGATTTCAAGATGTGAAAAGAGTGTGCAGAAAAGTTGCATTGATTGATGAAAATCATGACAGTTTATATCGCTATTTCCTGTCATACTTGCAATCTTTTCTTATAGTAGATGCTGTATCCATACCAAAAGAAGAGCTGGAAGGTAAAGTTGCTGTTGATCCTTCTGAATGGGATACATTTGACATACTTAGTAGAGTGTCATACTGCCTCAAAATCAATAACTTAGAACAAGCCCTTCGTTATGCAAATCAGTTGAAAGGTGAACCTAGAATTGTTGCTAAAGACTGGATGGACGAAGTAAAATTACTTTTAGAAACACAGTTGGCTGTAAAAGCTCTTCTTGCACATGCAGCTGCAGTTGGTGTGCAAGCATACCATTAATATTATCAACATAATGTACAAAAGTAGGGTATATTAAATTAGGAAGAGTTAAAAATTTTAAAATACAATTAGGATCATTTTTTAAAGGCAATCACATATTTCTTTAAAGAATTTTTTTTGTCTTGTCTCAATCATTGTTTTTTTCTTTATAGATTTATATTTAATTATGCGGAAATGTAAGAAATGTTGCATTGTGCCTTTCTATTAAAACTTACCAGATTATATTTTTTAAATCCTTATGGTTACATGTTTCATATATTTAATAGCTTCTTTTCATATTCCACGAGTTGGGAAAACGATTCCTTCAGATACATTAAGCAATATCTTTAAAGAGCTATTTTATGAAATATTACAAATTCATAAAAGAACATAAATATCAAATGCGGTGAAATAAGTACTGAAATGTGAATTTTCTCTCATTTGAATAGCATTCCAGCTTTTAGAAATAAGTCAAAATGCATATTTATAAAAAATTTATATTATCGGTTCTTAATGCTATAATAGCATTAAATAAATATTTAATATCGATGCCAAATTTTGCACTTTTATTAGATATTTCAGTTCTTATATTACAATATTTAATCAATACATGTGAACTAACAATATGTTATCTGATTAGGTAATTTTATCCATTCTCGTCAATTGTCGTGAGGTACTACTGTTTTCTTTGTTTCCTTTATGGTTAATATTATTAAAAATTAATAAACTTATTTTTTTAAAATTAGGGATGGGAAGTAAGAATGAGAAATGTATGAAAAGTTTGTTTCTTAGACATAATTATGTACTTAAAAGTCATGTAATATTTTTTTAAACCATTTATGAAACATTTTTCAAGTATTAACTGTCTAAAAAGAATGATGCGAAAAATGTGATGTATCTTAAAAAAAATATTTCATATTTGTTTTTGATCAAGAATTATATTTGAAAACAGTTAATTATGAATTGTCAAATGAGATTTTAATTGAGAAAATGAATCAAAGTATCAAAAAAATTTGGAAGAAATATTTATATTCTTTTTCTTTTCATTCAGTCTAATAAAAATATTACAATAAATAAGGCTTTTGAAAACTGTCTTTATCGTAATTTTTGTGACATGTGTAAACTATTTTGAAAAAATATTCAAATGCTCATTTTAATATTGAAGAATTCTTAGATTTTTTCATTCATAGATGTATTTTTTAGAGTAATTATCATTATATTTAAATAAACAAATTCTCAATGCACTCAGACATACACTAATTAAAATATAATTAGCTATAGTTATAACTCTTATAAAAGACAAAGGAAAACAGTAGATAAGAACAAAAATTATAAATTACTGAAGTTTTATTTTTCAGGAATATATGAAAAATTTAAGCAGATTATTTTTAAATTCTTACTACTTGTCTACTTACTACTTCTGTTTTTAGTTAAAATGATTAATTTCTTTTGTGTTAGAAACAGAGTTACATATAAGATTAGAAATTATAATTTTGCATAAATATATTTTTCGTGTGAAATTTTTATATCATTTTCCCATGAATTTGTCTATTCCTTTAAAATGTGCTGTGAGATATTAGGTTATAGATTGTAAAAAGGCTTAATCAGAATAATCTTCATGTGTGTATTATTCGGCAGAAAGACTGCGTTTTTAGCTTCCATCTGTTTTTCCAATTTTGAATCTGCTCTTATTTCAAATATGAAACATAATGATTATTTGTTAGTTAGGCAGACTTGTAGCAGTGTTTAACATTGCCACATTAGATGAGATATTACTGATATTTAATTTTAAAGCTAAAAACGTAGAGCCTTTCTGCCAAATAATACACATTTTAAAACTGTTGAAAATATTCAGAATCATGAGTAACATCTTAATTTGTTAAAACCAGAGTCAGATCAATTATAATTTAACCATTTTTTTTAATTTTAACACTACTCGGAATGCAAGTAATTGATCCTTTGTAAAATTAAAAGAAGTTTCAAATTTGTATACACACATCCAATAATTTGTATCTCTCAATGGAAGAAACTAAATGTTACTTTACCTGTAAATCAAGTTTTTATCAGGGTGGGAAGCACTAATGCTTAAAAAAAAATATTCATACTTTCTCCTGAAATTCACTATTAAATTTACTTCCTAATGAATTTATTATTATATTCTTTTTTTAATTTGTACTTCCTACATGAATCGACTCTTTTTTTCGAAATTTTCGTTTAATAGTGGAAGAAGTTTTTTCGAATTTAAAGAGATGATATTAAAGAAATTTGGTTTACAGTTTATCACAGAATTGAAATAGAAGAGAATGTTCTAAAAAATTTAAAGAAACTTCATAGAATGCTGCACATAGACGTTAGATGTCTATTATCATGGATTAAAATAGAAGGATATATATATTCTTTTTAAGTTATCCGAAGCAAGCTGACTAATATTTACAGATATACTTTAACTGTACCTAGGAATTCTGTCATTAGCAAACAATCCTTGAATACCGCCTAGCATTAAAGGCAATTCATTTGACTGTGGTAGTCTAAAAATGATTCATGGTAAAAATGGTATTGAGAATTGCATCAAATAAAAGCAGAATAATCAGAAAAGAACACCAAATAAATTTTTTTTTATCTTTTTCTGGCCAACCTATTAATTTGAAATAATCCAGTGGAGCCCTTTCATGAATGCATTTATCATTATGTTACATTTTTTTAAAAAAATTGTCCCTCAGCCACTGGTATTTTGAACTTCATAAAAAAATCATAGAAACAAATGAACTTGATACTGTAGTGTATTTATAATAGAAAACTTGCAATTAATTGCTTTGATATCGTGTATTGTATTATATATAATTTAAAATTATTTCCAAATTTCTGAAAATAGGAATTTTATTTATCAGATTTCGTTAATAATATAATACTTTTTTATGGTAATTTAGTACAACAAAATTTTTTACTTGAATACATTTTTTAAAATCTAAAGATGCTTTCTTTCTTTAAAAAGTTAATACATTTGAGCATTCGAAGGAATAAAGTTTTCATATTTGTTTTATTTTTATGACAAGATCATGTAATTCGTTACAAATGAATCTACCTGATTTAGGACAAATGTAAATTTTTGTACAGGTTTCTGTGAAAATAATGCATGATTCATAATCACAGCTGATGATCATGAACAACCATTAAAATTATATGTATGAACTATTTACAGATGGAATACAAAATTCAAACACTAGTGAAAAAAAAAATTGATGTGCACTTTGTGTGCTATAAAGGGGCAGATTCTTAGAGATTATGCTCAATATTTTAAGGAATATAAACCATTCCTGTAGCTGAACAGTTTTTAATTTGTTTAAATTTATAAGGAAGCAAAGGAGAAAACCCAATTTATTTTTCAAAAGGATAGAGCTCTTCTCTTCTTGTTGTAGCCTTGCATTGTAATGGAATGAATCATGTCTTGGTGCTTAGACTTGGAACATTTGTATCCACATTTGGAGTACAAATGTTCAAATTCCGCATGCAGTCTTGGGATAGATATTTTATTGTATATTTTTTCTTATTATATAAGGCATGATTTATTAGTATATGAAAACACTAAATGATAAAACAGTCAAACAAACGCTGTACCTTATATAAATGTTTTAAAGTATAATCTAGATGCGCAGTGTAAGTAAAATTTATTAGAAGAGTACAAATGTATGAGACATTGGCTCTGAAACTGTTTTTTAAGTGGAAATTGTGTTAGTGAGAGCCAGGCGTCTCTATGAAGCGGTCGGGGTGCAAGAAACTCAAATCCTAAATTTTTTTCAAAGTTAAAAAAAAAAGGCAAACACGAAAACATATATTACTATTGCATTTTTATTTAATGCATGATTTTGTTTTTGGTATCAATTACTTCAGAATAGAAAAAAAATTAAAAACTTTTTTTTTTTTTGCAATTTTTTTTTTCTTTCGATTCTTAGTACAGTAAATGCATTTAAGAGTTATGCACACATGCTTCATTGAAGACAATTCTTCATTAATTTTAATTTGCTGAATGAGCGCTCAGCACTTTCTATAGTAACTGGAAATTCAAAGAAACGTTTTAACACTGTTAATGCATTTAGAAATAAATCATTATACTTATTAATTAGCATGTATTCCAATAGTTGAGCATTTACATCCCTTTCATCCAAAATCAAATCCTGCAGCAAAACAATTATTTGAATTAGATTTTCTTCTATATCGTTATTATAAAAGATAGAGTTTTTGGATGATTTTTCTAATTCATGTTTCTCTAATTTTTTTAAAAATATATTTCAGTGATTTAAGTTGACACACCTTTAAATCTCTTTCTCCTGTGAAATAACAGTATCAGTTAAAATAGTTAAAAAATAACATCTAAATTCCTCAACCAGGTTTTTATATTTTCATTTCCGCTATTTCGAAATATAATTTTTCTCTTTTTCAAATGCGTTTTTCAGGAAAATGCTCTGACATATTTAAATTAATGTGCTCTCGCTTTTGATTCGTTTAAAAAGTCAGATATATTTTGTTCTGAAAGTTTGGACTTTAGTTTTAATTTTATTGACTAAATTAAAAGCCTTGTCTAGAACAACTGTTTTTACTTGAAATGGTTTATTGATAGTGCTAATTTTGGCACATTATTTTAAACCGTACTATTAAACATAAAATAAATGTCATATCTGGTATTGAATCCAATAGACTTGTAACTTGAGTGCCGCTATATCATTGTTATTTACATTAATAAATTCATTGCAAGTTTGTTCAAACTGGCATATGCTCTGCTTTAAAAAAATTATTTTAGCTTCCCAACGAGTGTCGCATAATGATTTAAAAATATTTAAATATTTTTCTAGAATTTCCCATATTTTTGTAGAGGCAGAAAGCAAGCAATATAAGCGTTATAAGCCCAAATATTCACAATACATGTTGCTGGAAAAGGCACCTAAAATTAATAAATTAAAGTAATTGATAGACAAGGCGCTTAAATTACATGCGTGTTTAGAGAAAATATTCTAGACTGTACACAATTATATTTCTCTTTCATATTTCTACCTTTGTCGTATGCTTGCCCTCTACAATTCACAATATCTAAATCAAACTCAATTTTTCCAATATAATTTTTCTTCTCCATTCACATCAGTTACTTCAATAAACCCTATAAATGAATAATTTATAATTAACCTTTCTCTGCAAAGTTAATATACACAATAATGATTGAAGTTTGTTTCTTCTGGATAAGAAGTGGAATCCATTTGAATGCTAATATACGTGGCTGCTTTTGTATCGTCTTTAATTTTGTTAAAAATTTCATTCTCTAACGCAGGAATAATTTGTCCTTGTGATGTATGTGCTAAATACTGCACAATTCTTTTCTTGGATTTTTTTTGCCCATTTTGCATACATGATCCATAAACACCGAGTCATATTTAATAATTCGATTAAACTTTAAAAATTTCCATTTTTAGACGCTTCTGTTATTTTATAGTTTCCTCAAAGTGGAAGTTATTACATGCTAAAAATAGAATAACATTCACAATTCTTTGAAATATTGATTTATGTCTTACCATTTCCTTATTTATATTATCTTGATTTGTTTTGTCAATAGTCGAACATTTAAATTAAATTTTTTAGAAATTCTTTCCAAGGAATAGATCAATTAAAGTAATAAATTAAACATTCATTATCTTGAATTACAAGTGACAGCTTTATTCTTTTCTAAAACCACTTATAAATCGTGTAGATTGTTCATTTCCTCTTCTTTTGGTAAAAAAAAAGTTTACAACAAAATAGCGCTTTGTCAAAATAGCGCAAAATCTTGCGCTTTGAAATAAATTAACTAGCTGCAAAGCTAGGTTTTACCGTTTGGCATTTTTTTAAAAAGTAACAAGTAGTGGAAAATTATCCAACTTCAGCATTCTTAGTAAAAACCCCTTTGTGCTGCACAGATCTGTTTTTAGCACAAAACATTTTAATCCTATCAGTTGTAATGATTAATCATAAACTTGAATCACTTACATGCACTTGATCATATTTGTTATTGTCATTTTCGTCATTCTTTTCTAATTCAAACATATTTTTATAAGCATACTGTTCTTCCCAGATTTTCGCATTTCTGACACTTACATTGCAAGATTGTGTAGTTTGTGTGGAACTTTCTTCGTCAGTTGAAGCTTGAATTGTAACTTCTAAATTCGAAGCAATTTCACTGTCAGAATAACTTTATCGACAAAAAAAACCCAGATCTATTCGTAAGTTTTTGAAATTTAGTTCTTTCTTTTCTGCTTATTTTCCCTTTTGAAACAGTCTGTATACTTGGAGTAGGATACTTCTTTGGCATGGACATGATTGGATCTAATATTAAGCACTTTATAGTATGAATTATCAAAGCAATGTATGCAATTTAACCTAGTAGGTGAAGTAAAGAACCGTATTTTATTTTTGTAATAAGCTACTACTTGTTCTAAACTGTAATATATCTATGAATTTCATATATTTCAAAACCCATTGATTGTACCAATTACATTTCTTCCTCTCTTCTTTCCATCCCACTATTACCGCTCAGAACAATATTTTAGTTCCTGGTCATGTTTGACCCCGGTATGTAGCATTCGCCACAACCCCCAGATGACCTGTCCTGGTGTTTGTATTCTGGGATGTATCGAAAGGTGGATTGCTGGATTACCACTCAGCAAACACGAACATAGATTTTACGCTTATCGAAATTTTGTTTATATTAGTCGGATAGTTAAAAAAATAATCAGACACATCGAATATATATATATATATATATATATATATATATAAATTCTACACATTGATAACATTTGATTACATATGATGAATGTTTTTTTAAATGTTATTTTTTAAATCAATATTTTTAAGAAATGCGTTACTGACGCTTAGTTGAAACACCCCCCTTCGAAGATCCATTCTGGTATTAAATTAATTTCTAATAATTTAGCAAGGAGAACTTTCTGATTCTAATGTCAAGTTATTGATTTGTTCTTTTTATGAAGTTGTTATCATAATCAAATAAACACTTCGAAAAAAAATAAACATCATCCCAAATCTAAAAAGAAGGTTGTGAATATGCGAATTTTCATTTTCACACCCTTTGCCTTTGATTGTCAAATTACATCATTTTTTCATCGCCTTCTTTCCTGTCGTTTTAGAGAATAAGTAATTTCGTTTATTACGAGACTAGTCTATCTACTGCATGATAGTAAAATGCATCTGCATAAATTAGAAAGAAATATCGGTAATCATACACAAAGCACTCTTTCTATAATAATTGCACTATTTGTGTATTGAGGGATGTCACTCCTTCTTATAAATCAAAAAGGCTCCAAAAAGTAATAAAAATTTGAATGCTCCACGACAGCTTCGAATGTATATAGAGGAAATTGTGCTTTTGTAACGAAAATATTTGCCATTCTATTTATTTGTTTGAAAAAAAAAAACCATTAAATTTACCTGAGCAGGCTCTGAAATTTTCTTGTCTTACATATAAATCTTGACATCGCTCACAGAAAAATCTTGACCTTGCTCACATATAAATTTTGACCTGGTTGATTATCTGTCGAATCAACCACTGCAGATAGTGATATTAACAAAATGTATAAAGAAAAGGTCTAAACCTTCAGAGTAGAGAGTCATTTATAAAGCATTAAATCTGAATGATAAATACACCATATCTGAAAACGTGCTCCAGCCCCATTCTCATTTTTCATACCCATTAATTGAATGCTTAATCTAATTCGTATAGTTATTTGATCAAAAAAAAAAAAGAATTGTCGAATAAAATGCATGTTACCTAAATATTTCACTTTCAGCTTTTCTTGCATTTTGTGCTGCCATCTATTGATGACATTTTCAAATAGTAAACCTTTACTTAATAATTCCAATTACAAATATGTATGTGTATATATATTGTATAATTTTAGAATAAACAATTAAAAATGGAGTTATAAACGATTCAATTTTTACATTAACAAATCAATTTCAGTAACATATTATGAGCATCAGGAATGCATGGCGAACAAATCTTATCCTGTAAAGTTTTTTTCCGATAAAAAAAAATAAAAATGAAACATTGGCAATAGTTTTAAAACATATGGTTGACGTAGCCAAACTTTCGCGCCATTAATCAAAACTCTATTAAAAGGAGGAAAATACTGATTAAATATATTTTTGTCAAAAGTTATCAGGAGAAATTCAAAAATACCTTTCGCCATGTCCTTATCTTGTGCTTTGCTTAGTTTATAATTTAAAGCTTTAAAAAAGAAATGCTATCATTACTTGTTAAATACTGGCCAAATGTTGATATTTCTTATTTAAAGACAATTTCTATTAAAATAGCTTTTACTCTCTATATAATTTTAAAACATTTTATTTAATACATTGATTTTGAAAGATTTGTTTTTATTTACATACCAATCTAATTTTTGTTTTTTAATACAAATAAAACTTAAAAAATTCCCTAAGAAAGCTTCAGTATATTTAATTAGAATAAGAGCTCATTTAATTTTGGTATTTAAGACTCAATTGTACTGACCTCAGTTTTGATTTCTAATTTCAATTTCTGACTTCAAGCCTATAGTGCCATACACAGCAAACATATTTATATTTGATGTTTACTCCAATTAATATTACTTTCTAGTAGTTTATTTTGAATTTATGAAGTAAAACATAAGGAAAGTAAGATAATTTTTATGTTACCTTTTGCATGATTTTAAGAAAAAAAATGATTTTAATTATTTTATTTCAACATATAAAATATTTTCTCAATTAAAAAGGGAAAATTAGAATAAAGTCTGATGTAAGCAATATTTTATTACACCGGATGTTGTTTTAGACGCCTTTTTTCCAAACAAGTAAAGCCACAATTTGATACAGATCTACAATTGTAGTCATTAGACCGTATACCGAATTTTATATACTTGTCATTGCTTTTTTATGAGATCGTGCGTGAAAAAACAAATTAGATTGTCAATATATTGATGGATTTAAATTTTAAAAGATGGTATAGTGGCAAAAAATTAGGTATTTAGATGTTAAATCTATGTGCCAAATTTTATCCATCTAGTTCTTTTCGTTTCGTAGTTATTGTGCTAATTTATATTTGGAAGGCTGGTTAGATAAATTTTCTCAGAATAGTTTCTATTAAGAATGTATAGAAATGTACAGATTTTTCTAAAACAGCAGAAATTGGCTAGAATTAGTGTACAGATGACACTAATTTTTATCATGTCAATGCAACAAAACTATGTTGCATTATCTGAAAGAGAGAAGCGGTTTTCATACCGGGGATTTGTATCATACGGAGTTTAAAAGATTTATAACCGTTATATGAGAAAAGCAATAATATTAAGTAGCATTATTCAAAAAAATTCCTTTCACTGAAATTAAACACATTTTACATAAATCTATGAATATATTGAATTCTAATATCAAAACCCATGAAAATATTGAAACATATTTATTTCAAAGAAACTGCTTCAATTCTGAAAAATGAACTTTTAAAAATGCGCAAAATTCTTGCTGACTGACTGAAAATTTGATCTTTAATATAAATCCCATGCTGAAGTACCTACATTATTATTTACACTTTTGAGAGTTGCTTATTTTGATCGAATTTTTTTTTTTTAATTTGTGAAGTATGAATGATAAACCAACATTCTTAACCTTATTCAGGACGTATTAAAGATCTAATACTTTTGATATTCTTGAAAAACATATCTCTTTAATTCTCTGAAGAATTGTTTCCTAACTTTCAAAATACGGGCGTCAATTTTTTTTAAATATAAAAGAGTGCACTATTTTTAATCACTCTTTATATGTAATATTGCAATAGCATTGGGTTTACGTCGTATGGAATAAATAAGAAGCGGCTTTATAAGTACTCAAGGCAAAAGGGTTACATTCCAAAAATGTTGTTTACTTCAGATTTAAAATTCTTCTTCTTTTTATTTTATTAATATCATCAATGGTTGAAAAAGGGGGTAATAGATATATTGGGTACCAATAATTGAAGGTACCATGAAGAGAACATTTTGCGTTTATTAAAAATTTTTAAGATCAAAAAGCGATGAATAAAACTGGGAGAGGACAAAAAGAAATGCTAATGCCAAAGCGACATTCATTCCTGTCAAGCCACTGCATACTGTTCCGTCACTTGTAATGAGAATTCAAATCTGGTGTGTAGAATAAAGTTTATGAAATTCCCTTATCCAAAAATTTCCATAATTTCTTTTAGGAATAATGTAGCAGATACGCAATGACTTTATGTAAAATCATGGATTCCTTTTTCTTCCCTCTATAGGACCAGGTATCGGATGTGCTTTATTTCCTCTTTCCTATTCAATTAAAAAGCAGAATTTTCCTGATCATAGGTATAATTTCTAAAATTAATAAAATAAATTTAAGATTTTATTTAATAAGTAATCAAATCTTCAAAAATCTCCACGCAAAAATACTCTTAAGATTTCAGACACTTGGTTACGTTTAGGAAAGGTCGGTTAATTTAATTAAAAACCTATTTTTTTCTTTAAATCTTAAAGCTATTGGTATAAAATAACTGGGTGCGCAGAGGATTAAATTTAAAGTACAAAAATAGATTTTTAATTCTTTAATGCACCGAGCTGATCATCCGAAATAATTATTAAAATATCTGATTCTGTAATCATTTTTGTACCCCCTTTTCAAACGTACTAGCCTCAATCAAGGCTAGGCTAGTATAATCAAGCTTATCCTTAACTGAGAAGATAAGAACGTAAGTAAGCAAACGCGTAATTCCGGCTTAACTAAGCTAAGAACCACACTAAAATGGAAACCATATTTTTTTACAAAATCATATTGAGTCAAAAGTCTTTTAGCTGCTTTGTGATAGTTGTGATTGCAATATTTGTGAAAAGATTTAATTTCAATGTGTATGACAATGTCTAGCTTACTTTAAGGAAGACTGCGAGTTGGAAAGTTCTTATTCTTAATGTCTCAATTATTTATATTTAGGAAATAATTTGCTATAAAATCCTGAGGGAAATTTTTATTTTTCTCGCCATTTTTTAAAATTTTAAATAAATTGGTGCAGTAAGAAATGTTGTTAAGAATATAAAATGGAACCTCATTCATTTACTCTACTTTGGAATCAAATATTTAAATTCTTAATAAAATATATGTGCTGGATACAACGAGAAAGGGACGTTAAGGGAAATAAAAGCAAATGTGTATTACAAACGTAGAAAAATTATTAGAGTATTAAATGTTTTCTTTTAGAAGAATATTTTAAATATATGAAATTGACAGGTTATTTATTTTAAGAAATGCAATGCTTTATAATGAAATTGAGGAGTTTTATGTCGCATTTCATGTATTTAAATCATGTTTATTACGCCGAGAAAAGAATAACTTTTAAATAAAATTATGTTTCAGTGCAGAGTAATTGGTTTATTTTGAGGGAAATTCAACTTAAAAATAATTATATATATATTTAATTTTTCTGAGCAATAAACAAGTCTTCGTGTTAAGTGAATAATTATGCATAGAATTACTTTACTGAATGAAAAGGGTTGGTAATAATTTTTAAGTGAAAACTATCTTAATTTTTTAATTGACGGAACTTTTCTATTCACAAGTATAATGGTGAACATAATTAAAAAATAAATTGATAAAATTTGATGAAAGGCTCTGAACTAAAATTTAAGATAAATCTGCTAACATTTACTGCTTGTTGGTTAATCTGTTGATCATGTTTTTATTTGGTAACTCAAAAATGCAACAATTTAGATATAAGTCACATTTTAGATCATCGTGTAATTGGCATTTATCAAGGTATTATATTTAATTCTATTTATTTGACCATACATTTCAGCTCACACTTAAAGAAAGTATTTTATAGGCATTTTGTAATCGGGATTATACAGCTGCGGGCTAATTATTCTGTTCTGAGAAAATTTTAATGTATTTATGCTGGTGTGTTACAAAGAGTTTTTTTTTAAAAAAAATTTCATTAATCAAAAGAAGAAAAGTCCGGCAATCAAAGTACCTGAGTAAAAAGATAATTTTTTGAATATTCAAATGTTATTAATACCGTTTTTTTAAAATATAATTTCCAAAATTATAACCTAAATACCATCGAAGCTTCTATGTCAAAAATATCAGTAAGCAGATTACCTCAGCGCAAAGTTATGGTAGATATTTATTAGTTTTTTTAATGCATATTAATTGGAAAGGATAAATTATATAACATAGAAATATTAAAATTTGATCACGTATCATAACTTCTAAGTTATTTCTTTGAGTAATACACGTTTTGTTTTGAGTAGCCTCATTTTTTAGAATGTACACATTTAAAGAAAATATCTATGAGAGGAAAGTCGAAAGGAGAATATTTCGGATCTGTATTTATCTTTTGCGTCCTGAATGCGATGTTTCCACTTTTTCCGATTGGAACTATTAGTTCACACTCTCCCTATATATATTTAAATATCATGTTCAAACTTTCACTCGTTAATAAAATACTTTTTATTCATCCACTCATTTTCAAATACGTTCTTTTTAAACTTGTAGAGGATGGCACTTGAAATTAATACAGTTTTTTCAAATAAATTTAATACATTAATAAAATTTAATTAATTTTTTAATACTTTAAATAGAGTTTTAGCAGTTTCTAATGAAAATTTAAATCAACAAGTAAAATCTCAATCGGAAAAATGCAAGGATTTCAGTATTTTTCGCGTGAAGGCGAAGAATGCGAGTTCAATTCTTGCGAAAATAAATAATTTTTTTGATAAATTATTTATATGAATTGTAATTATTTAATAAAAAGTAACTAAAATATTTTTTTTGGTGAACTAAGTTGGAATTGACTTAAAGTTTTTAAATACTTTACTTATTTCGATTCACGTTTTACGATTCGAAAAAAATATGTTTTAAAAGCAAAAACCGCAGTTTGTTGTTTTTATTCTGTTGCAATTTATTATTGGATGAGTACATTTCAATGAATGTTGGTCGAAATAGCTCTGATGGATACGGGCTTCAGGTCAAGCGCTCAGGTGTAAATCCGTAATTTTCCCAAAGAATTTAAAATTGTTACCTCACATCCTATCTTGATAAGTGCACAATAAGTGGCGTGACAAGGAATTTCATTCGTGACATTTTGTCGAAACAAGAGAGGAAAATTAAATTATTGGTTGTAGGATAAGAATTACATGATTTCATCCGGTTTTTGCATATAGGGCCATTGTTTTTTCTTTAACAAACGATTCGTCAAATGTTCTTGATTGTCAGTAAGAATTATTTTAATTATTTTTCTTTAAGAAATGATTAGTCAAATGTTTTTGATTGTAAATAAGCAATATTTTTATTAAAAATCTATTCCACTAAATCAGTAATCAGTAAGCACTATTTTAAGTATTTTTCTTTAACAAACAATTCATCAAATGTTCTTGATTGTCAATGAGAAATATTTTTATTAAAAATCTATTCTGGTAAGTCAGTAATCAGTAAGCACTATTTTTATTAAGAATATTTCAGTCAGTCAGCAGTCAGTAAGCACTATTTTAAGTATTTTTCTTTAACAAACGATTCGTCAAATATTCTTTATTGTCAATAAGAACTATTTTTATTAAAAATCTATTTCAGCAAGTCAGGAATCAGTAAGCTCTATTTTAAATATTTTTCTTTAACAAACAATTCGTCAAATGTTCTTGATTATCGATAAGCATTATTTTTTAAATTAAAACTCTATTCCAGTAAGTCAGTAATCAGTTAGCTCTATTTTAATTATTTTTCTTCAACTAATGATACGTGAACTGTTCTTGATTGTCAGTAAGCACCATTTTTATTCAAAAATATTGACTGAGAAATTGTATTTGATAAAGGTATCAAATTAACAAAATCAAATACGTTTATTATTTAAGACAAAACCTCTGATCTTCATTTTATCAGCATCAATTTCATAAGATTTTTAACTTTAATGTAAGAAATTTCACAATTTAGAAGTTTATCTATTTTCTACTGCACCCTCAATTTCTGCAGAAGCATTTTCTTCTTTCTCAGAGGCTGTTCATCGACTCAGAAATGCTCCTCAAAGGAATATAATTGAAGTACAATCAAAAAAACATTTGCTTCAGTGTAGCCCAACATATTTCATTGTAATCATTGGAATAGGGCTCTAGAAAACTACTACTTTTTTCTCTCAATTTATTAGCGAAACCCAACGAAAGAAAAGGAATACATATGAAACCAATGTGATTCTCTCAAAGAAATATAAAAGCAATACAGAAGCCATAAAAGGGCGAATGTGAGGGGAAAAAAAGAGAAGAAAAGATCAGGAGAGTGAATTCAAACTTGGATTTTACGCAGCAGTCTCCTGTATACTAGACGCTGCTAAATTAAAGGAGAAAAAAGACGTGTTTTCTTTTCTTTTCTTTTCTTTCTTTCCTTCCTTTCTTTCTTTGATTTAGCTAGGTGCAGTGAACGAATATGGCTGCTTTCTAGATCAAATTGATTTGTAACCACAGTCCTGTTTATATAATAATTATTGATTCTTTTTCTGCTTCTTTTTTGCGTTTTTATTATTTTCCTTTACATGTTTATCAAACTTTTTGTGCAAATAAATAATAGAGCTAAAACACAAGCTTTTGAATGAAATGTTTGGAATGCTTGGAATTTTCTGGCGCAAGAGCCATAGTTTGACTATGCTGCGCCAAACAAGCTTTTGAAGTATTAACGTTAGGGTCAAGTTTAGCCACATTAAAGTCTTTTTTTAAAGCAACACTAGGGCTATTTTGGGACGGATCTCATAATTTTGAAGTTTTCTAAATAAATACCTAAAATTAGCTTCTTTATTTTAATCAATTATTTACAGACTATTTTATTTTACTAATTTTTTATATTTTTTTAGACGCGTGTTAATTGAGGATAAGTGATGTGATAAATTTTTTCTCTCGTTAAAAAAGATTGTGCATAGAAATGGTTGATGAAATCCAGATTTAAGGTACAATGCTTTGTTAATATTTCTATCAAGATTTATATAATATTATAATTAAAAGTTCTCATTGGAAATATTATATTTAGCTCCCGGCATTATTAATAGCGAAGGGTTAAAAGTTATTAAAATAAAAGCGACTCGTATCGGTCAAAGGATGTTCCTTATGCCATATAAGACTAACTTGAGTATCAAGGGTCTAGACTTTTTAATCGAATAATCCCTATAAATTTATCAAACTAAGTAAATAAGTTTATTTCATAAATAAACATATGCCTTTAATTAGTATATATTTAGAAGAACTTGAATGAATAATCCAAGTTGTTCTAAAGACTTATCATCGAAAATAAATGATGAGAATAATTTGAGAAGGATTTTATAAAATTTTCCACAATCCAGAAAAGATATTACGAAACCTATTTAGCATCTTGATTTTCATTTAAAATTGTCGTATTTCAATGGTTTAAAACAAGTTTATTAAAACTGATTAAAATGAGTTATTTGCAATAGTTAAAAAAAGGAGTAAGAAAGTTCATTTGCTGAAATAATTCAATTTTTTCTATTATTAGACGCTTTATTTCTGTTACTAGGCGCATTTCTATTATTTAGTATAAAATATCATTGGAAGCGCGATTACTCTCCTTTTGACTTTCACTTGTGCTTCCATAATATGACACTCTTTTTTTCTTTCCTCTATTGGACAGGAAAAAAAAATACAGTATCCTTTTTAGACCTCTTGTCTTAGATCGATTGGCTTCAAGATTTGAAACAGATTTATAATTTTGGTATTAAAACCGCATACCAAATTTTACTAAATCTTAATTGTTACAATTTTGAGTTATCAAATCCATATACATCTAAAAAAGAAACATAAGTGAACCATGGAATAGATTTTGGATTAAAATTTAATATAGATTAGCAATTCCGATGGCAAGGCCACAGGACAAATTTCATCAATCTAGCGCCTTGAATTATGGTTTTCAAATGCATATGTATTGACAACTTTCTCTTTGATAGATTTTATGTTTAATCTGATTGTCCTGCTTGTAACTTCTCGGAAAAGAAAAATGTATACGTTTCTTATCAATGAATATTTACTCATTTAGAAGTAAAACAAAGAATAGCATAATAAAATGTAAACAAATATATAAAAAATGTTTTTTATATTAAAATACTTTTTAAATAAGTGAAAAGAAAGAAATCTTAAATATTCATTAAAGTATGTTGTATCTTATTCATTAAAGTAAGCTGTATCTTATTCATTAAAGTAAGTTGTATCTTAAATATTCATTAAATTATGCTTAATCTCTATTTACAGGTATAGTTAAATCCATATCTGGATCCAGTATTTGCTAAGAAAGTTAGAAATTTGATGAAAGCATGACAGTTGAATTTAATGGTTAAGCATTCTATTTTAGTGAATCTCCAAAGCGATCGCCTAAGGTAATCTAATAGTAGAACCAGTTCTGCGGTTGTGCCCAAAATTTGACAGTCTTTAATTTTGATGGAAAAAAAAGCATCCATCAAATTTATTTCTTCCATCTTTCTATTACTTTCTCTGACAAACATATACACTTTTTTAATGTTGGGGGGAGATCAAAGCAAGTGTAAAACGAATAGATTTTTCGAAATACCAAGTTTCATTTTCTTCAAGCGATTAATATCATACTTTCTCTCTCTACTTTTTAATTATAAGAAAGCAAAAATAAAAAATAAAAAAAAAAATCCGAAGTACTTTCTCGCTTTTTTTTCCTGTAAAGAACTTATTCGCAATTTATATTCCCCAGTCACTTTATCCTGTAAAAGCTAACGTTTATGAAGTTTCTTCCCTTCTGAATATTGAGTGAAAGACTGCAGAAATTGCATTTCCTTACCGAAAAAACTCGGCATCTTTTCTCCCTACTCCTTACCCGATATCTAGTCTTTCCCCTGAGATCGCGGGAAAAAAGTGGTAGTAAATGTAAGAAATCAGCGATCTTCTATTTCCTGAATGTAAGAATAAAACGGTAATATCTTGGGGCTGTTTGCTGAGGATAGTCTTATGTATCTTAATTGATGACCTTGGGAGGCTGAATTGGCACAATGCCAAATATGTTACCATAGCAACTAGGCTCCGCCCCGTTTTAGATCCACTTACTCTTCGACTCTAAAATTCATGTTTCTATTTATAGCCGGAGCTTTGAATCCCGGGCAAAGATAAAATACATTTCATCTAAAAAATGTTTAGTGATGCATATAGAAAATGTTTAGAGATGTGTATAGATTTTCGATCTGCTCAGATCTAAAAAGTGAAGTATAATGGAAAGAATATTATTTTTTTAAAACCCATTTCTTTGAAATTTTATTTTAGATGTCTTTCTAGTTTAATCCTTGAAATCTCATTGCTGAAGTTTAATATTCATTCAATCTTATGCCTATGATTTGCGGTTTTAATGCTTTTTTCTATTTCAATAAATAATTTCAGATTTCTAAAAATAACACTTATCATGTGTGTCACTATAGTATCTCGAAATCGATTTTATAGTGACTAGAAACAATTTATTTCCATTATCTAAAATTTCAGATTTTCTTTTTCCTTTTTTGCATTTTTTACTTTTATTCTCCACATTTTGCATTTTAAAATCAGTTCGGAATGAATTAATTAGCAAAAAACTTTTGTTTAGCGGAATTTTTATCAAATAATTGTCTCTTTTCGAAAAAAAAAACTTATGGTTCTTCTTTTAAACTAGATTTAATTGATTATTCTAAAGAGACTTGCTAAAGAATTTCAATGATGTGGTTGAATATTTCACCTCTGAAATTAAAAAGGAGGCTCAGATAAAACAGGCTAAAAATATTATTTCTTCAAACAAATTGATAAATAATTTGCTCACAAAGGACTATTCACAAAATTAATTACCTATCAAACAAATAATTTTGCGAACAGTCCTTTGTGTGCAGGATATCTTTTTTAAACCGAAGCAAAATGATGAGTTTTTACTTGTACATGCTATTAACAACTTATGAAATGTATATTTTTCATAAAATGTCTACGAAAGATGGGAAATCTTTGTAATATTTTGATATTTATATATTCGTCAAAGACATTGTAAAGAATCCTCAAATGCATTAAATAGGCTGAAAAATACTTTTCAGCAAGTAACGAAAACAATTCACATTCAGAAGAATCCCTTATAACGTAAGAAATATAAACAGAAAAATAAGGGATTCTATTCACAGCCGGTCTTCACTATGAAGGGACCCGGGCGCAAGGAGCCATAGGTAACCCCAATTTTTTTGTAAAGTACCAAAAAAAAAATACAGGCACATACACATATTATTAATGCATGTTTATTTAATGCGTGATTTTGTTTCTGCTATTACATCGATTACTCCATAAAAATTACAATTTAGAAGAAGTAATGCAATGTGCATTGCTAGGAATTGATTGTTTAATTTATCTTCGTATCACCTTTTGTTTTTGCAACTTAATATAAACAAACATACATAGAAGAACGCATAAAAATATTACATTAGAGATAGAAAAAGATAAATAGCCGATGATTTGTAAGTCCATTTGAAGCCAGCTTCAGACTTGCAGCCGGAATTCGCGTCACTCTATCTTAACATATCTGAAGGAGCTTTCTTTATTCATAAATTAACGTTTCCCTCCTTTTTATAGGTATTACTGTGATAATTACAAAATAATGGCGTCAGTCGACGCTCAGTCAGCCACGTGGAAACTAACATGTATAATTTCAGCACGTGTAAACACTATTATTTTTCAGAACACTATTTTCTTAATCACGGTGTCCCCCCCAGTCGCGGGGGCCCAGTGCAGAGCATCCGCCACACCCGCCACGTGGCTGGCCCTGATCTTATTCCACGAACAGAAAAATTTTAAGTTCTGACTTGCTATAAGGTCGTTTAAGGGTATATTGAGGTGTATTTTTATTTTTCTTTCTGCACAAATTCACAATCGTAAATGTACCCCTAACAAGGTCCACCGTGTGAAAAAGAAATGTATGAAATGTTACTAAAAGCCAAATATTTTATACATAAGTAATGTATAAAATACTTGGCTCATAATTCATATTTGGTATAAAATATTTAGTTCTTGCTTGAATGTCATATTCTTTCGTTATTACATTATACTTTGATACTTAACATTAAAAGGTACATTTTTGTTATCTTTTAATATCAAGTAAACCTTAAGATTGAATTTTACTGGAAATTGTTGACGCTAGTAGCCTCCCAAATGAAATCGGTAAATCCATTTTACACGTAACTCATAAATAAAACATCTAAAAACCCATTTTTCATCCTAATATATAGTTTTTAAACAACTCATAGATGATTGAAATTTTATTTCACGCAAACACTTACTTTATTTTTTAATGTCAAGAGAACCAAAAGTAAACCGTGTGCGAATTTTGGAAAAAATTAATGACCAAACAGGGCGAGAAATCTCGTTGGTAATCCAATTTGGAATATTCCTGGCAAACGAGATATCGCGTCCGTTGCACTAAATGTGCTAAAGTTAAGAGATCCAAAAGTAAACATTGCTCATATTTTACATAAAACAAGTGTCGCACTAGTGGTCGCGCGAATCGTGTTAGTAATCCCATTTCGCACCTAACTAATGGGTAAAAACTCTTTGGTAAGCCCTCGTGACAGAAGGTACCCCTTCTGTCGCATCAGAAGATGCGCGGGATGCAGATGGTGCGGGGAACAACCAACTGAAATCCCTCACGATCTACCAACTCCATCAAATCGTGGTGACATCAATATTCGGCTTTTTTCGCTGCAGCTGCGTCTCTTGGGGGGCCGGGAATCCCCTCCAGATCCCCAGTGACTGCGGCGTTAATGACTCGGATCCAGTTCCAGAGTCACTCGCTGCTTTGATGGTATGCGATGGATGACTAAGCGATGTGGGCTCTTTCGTATTCATATCGATATTGCTTTCATCAAAAATTTTTATACCCCCTGCGTGGAAAATGTAATTCCGAAAATTTTGGTCGCCTCTATACTATGCCGAGAGGTCATTATTATTTTTTTTTTTCATTTTTTTGTGGGATTGGTACAAAAATGCTTTGCATGAGCCTTCGCTGTTAATCGAAATTTTTATGATCCCAGCTGTGAATTTCAACGTTTTATAAATTGCTTTGAAAATCATTTTTGATATCGCATTCTTCTTTTTCTTATGTGAAATTTTATATTGATGTTCCGTACTGAATGTATAATTAACCATGACATTTAAATGGTTACGCATAGCTATGACGTCTTTTGCTGCAAAATGAACAAATCAGGATTTCGCATCGAAATTCCAATCAGCCACATAATAGGATATTATTACAATAAAAGGCATGAACTTAATAAGTTTACGTTTTTTGTTAACGTTCACAAGGTTTTTTATGAGTTATGTATGGAATAATGCATGTCACAAAAATCTGTGTACCTTATCTCAATTCCAGGAAGAAAAGAAAGTCATAATTTTTTGCATTGAAATTTTTTGAATTAAGCATAAAACTTCCGGGTTTTATAAGATAATTAATTGACTATAATGCCGCTTGATTCCTGGAGGTTGGTTTATTCGTGGATTAAAATATTAAGTAATAAGACCTCTCACTACCTTGTTGAATTTCACTTATATTACAAGCAGTTTGATTTATGTATTAATTATTTTGCATTCACTATGAGTTTTTACATTCGTCTCCTGTAATATGCTGTATTTTTTTTCTAATTTAAAATAAATTGTTGAATTATTATAAATTATAATTTAAATCTTATCAATGAAATTAGGAAATTATTTTCTTGAAAAATATTCATTCATTAAAAATACAAATTTATAGTTCTACGATAATGTTTATCTTGTTAAGTAAGCACTGCCATAGAAGTAAAATTTCTTAATTACTGTAAAACTAACCTTTATTATTTTGAAATATTCTATTGTAGCTCCCTGATTTATTGAATCTGGCAAGCAACCATAGATAAGATAATTGTTTTGTAAAAAAATACTGAAGGAAGGATACTGTACAGAATACTATAAGAAAGAAAAACAACAGTTTAATTTAGAAAAAGTATAAGAAATTTTAAGCAGTGGCATAGTTAAGGTAAATTGCTCATATAGGATTAAATGATTATTTATCCTTAATCGTCATTTATAATACAGTGATTAGTAAATGGCCTCTTAGGAATATTTCCCTACTTTCTCTTTATATTTTACATTAATCAATAGTTTTAACGCACTATCATTTTCTCTCCATGACGCTACTTAAAACTGGCGCTTGGATATCTATACCCCTTATCCTCCTGTTATTATCTCCTAAATATCAGAAAAGTTAACGCAGAAAAGGAAAACTAAAATGGGATACAGCTGTATGTGCATCTTGTTACCTAATCTTCATAGTTATTCTTAACCATAAAATATGAAATTTTGAAAAGAGTATGCCAGTACTGTAGTAAGTCATACCAGACTCTCCGTCTCGCCCGTAGGCTCACAAAATAAACCCTAAAACTGAATGACTAGATTGCCGCAACAACAATACTGGCGAGAACCGTGGTTTAGGTCTAAGGATCATTACCAGCCTCGATACAACACTTCCAGTTGGAAGTACGTTCCTTCATCGATGAGAAGAGCCTAACCTCCACCTATTATTGTACCCTCCAGGGTAGCGAGATCCAACCCCCATACTGGAAGTATTTCATCCTCATTTTGAGGTGCCCCCCCGGGAGGGAAAGTACTGTATCAAAGAAAACAAATTTGACCCTTTGCACTCGAGCGGCGCCGATACGGCGCCCGGCCGTATCGGAAAAGTAATTCGATGCATAATTATTCAAAATAAAAAGGCTTGTTTATTGCTCCAAATTTGTGTGTGTGTGTGTGTGTGTTAAAATTGAATTTCTCCGTCTTTTTACCATTATGTAGGTATTTTCAATAATCAAAATTGAAAAATAAATAAATAAAACTTCAAAATGATGCACCGTCCTGAATGGTGCCGAAGAAGAGCCATCGAGTGCAAAGGGTTAGTAAAATAAAATAATTGGGGCAGATTACTATGCTTTTTAACTACGAAAGAAACTAAATGCATTTTTTAAGGTCTATGATGATTGGACGAAAGTCAGACCCCTCTCAGAAAAAAATCCCTGGTTTGAATCTGTGCCTGAGGATGACCCTTGAGAAAGTCTTCAGGCCGGATTCATCATATTTTTCTTATTTGTATGTGTGTGTGTGTTGCATTAAACTTAATATTTATTTCTAATTTGGCTAAGCTTATTTGTATTTTAGTTATTGCAGCATTAGCACTCTCTAAATACAATGTGTCTTTCATTAGTACAAGAAATATTTATTTTTATCCGAATTTCATAATGTTTGCTTTTGGATTGTTAGTTTCTTATACTATAATGGATGTCCTTTTCCCCAAGTACATGGATTCGACTGTACTACTATTTTAAAATGAAAACCATTGAAAAACTACTTTAAAATGGAAGCCTGTGTCAAATTTTTTGGTATCAGTATTCAAGCAAGGTTTAGATGAACTTAAAATGTGAGTAAAATTGTGAAACAAGAGTATATTAATAGAAAAAATTAAAACGGTAAATAAAGGTTATAAATAAATACTAAGGTATACAAAGGTAATAAATAAAATACTTGTGCACAATTCTGTAGAAGGAATAAAACGAAATATAATAAAAATTAGAAAATTATAGATATACAGAAATGTTTATGGGAAATATCACAGTAAGAAGAAATAGACTACCAAAGGGTTAACTTTTAACTTAAAATTTTCTGAACCAGTAAATCGTACTGGTCATCGGTGACTACAAACTGTAACAGCTGAGTAGAAATCCTGTCATCGGTGATCCCAACAGGATCCAACATGTTAACTCAATATTATAGAAATTTTAAATTCAAATTTTGGCATGCAAATCAAAATAAGATTTCAAAAATGTATGGAGTTTTGGAATTAAATAATAGAAATTAAATAACTCAAAATTCAAACTTTACATAGATGAAATATCGTTTTTAAAAGTTTCTACTTTATTTCAAAATGATTTAAATTACTCGATTATTTTTTAAAATTATTATAAACTATTTCTAAACAAAATAAGTGATGATTTTATGAATAATAAATAATGCAAGGTTAATACCAAAAAAATCTGATTTCTCCTGAGCGAAGAAAAAAATGGATCCGAAACTAATAACTAAAAAATTGTATTACTTATATTATTAACTTTTTCTTCTTCTTAAATTGGAAATTAGTTATGGAGAGATATATTATTGCTTTAGTGCAATAAATTGGATGGGTTTTTTTTTCAAATTTCAGTTACAAAGCAAAGCATCAATTACAAAGCAAATGTCAATGCATAACTTGGAGGATAGAATAAAATTTTGTATAAAAGGTTCAACATATAAACATAATAAAAAATGAAAAATATCCCAATAAGTAGTACAACAAAGGAACTAAAAGTCACAAATAAAAGGAGGAAATGTAAGAGAAACAAATTAAAAACATTCCCAAAAAATTCAAATTGAAACAACAACAATTAAACAAAAAAACATATTAGAAAGAAATAAAAATGAATCCTTACATTTTAAATTGCATTCCAAAGGCAATTGTTTCCTTGTAATTTAATATATCTTTATGAAGATATGAAAAGTTGCACATTATAAATTTGCTTTAAATTAATTAAAATAAAGAAACCCATTGCCTTCCTTACATTTCAATATTCTTTCTATAAACAGATTCGAAATATTTCGGTTGTATTTCTTGTTTATCGTCCAAATATTTCCTCTTACATTGCTGTTCTTCCCCCTTTCATTAATTAAAACAACAAATTATTTCTTCTTATCGAATCTATTTTTCTCCTTTTGACATTCTATCTTATTTAATTATTTCACAAGGAAATATTGTTGAGTAGAGCAAAAAAATTTCTTTAATAAACACATACTGAGCCAATGCTGCCATATATAAAATATCACGTGAAGAAAGATAAATTTAGTTTAATTAAAATGCATTCAAAATGCCAAACACATTCTTGCAAAATTAGTGGAAAGAAAAAAATGTGCAATATGGAGATTATAGAAATTGCAGTAATTTCATAATTAAGATATTTTTTAAATAAAAGTAATATCAAACGTTAAGTTTGTTTTTAAAAAAGGATTTTTTTCATCATCTCAGAAATTTCATCAGCACAAGTGACTTATACCATTAATAAGCATAAAAAATAAATTTCCATGTTAATGAATTAAATTATGAGTGAAGAATATTTTCAGCATACCGGTTTATTAAAGCCAATCTGAGTAAAGCATGCTTTTTATCCGAGTAACTGGAAATACTTTAATAATTAAAATTTACGAATTCGTTTTTGAAAAAAAAGGGAAAAAGAAAGAAAGGGAGAGAGAAAGGTTTGTGAACATTCCTGGGCGAAAGTTTTTTCTTCTTTTTTTCTGAAAAGCTTTTTTTATTGACAATTAGCATTCTTGATGTTTGCTTTTGCTCCGGTTGTTCCATTCTTAATGAGACTAAAACGAGTTTTTTTTAGTGCATCGTAAATAAATAAATAGCATGCTTCTTAAAAGTGTTCTCGAAGATAGGAAAATAGTTTCTAAAACAACTTTTAGAGGAATTTATTAATTAATTCCGAATTCTTATAGCTATTTTAACTGTGAAATTGCTCCTTGTTGTTCATTTTTTGATATGTGATATATGTTTTTATTGATATGCTAAATAGCAAAAAATATGTTTACTATTTTCTCCTTTTTTATCTAGAGATAAATATTTTCATAAATTCACCTCCAGATGGCTCAGATGGAATGCAATAAAAATTTGTTTAATTAAGGGTTAGCTTTAATTATATTCTGAAAAGATTAAAACAACGGGATAGTGTGATATAAAATATACAAGTATTAAAAATTTTTAAATTCTATCACATAGGAAAGGGAATGAAAATAAAATGTGTTAATTTTGAAGGTGTGTGTGTGTGTGTGTGTGTGTGTGTGTGTGTGTGTGTGTGTGTGTGTGTGTGTGTGTGAAGAATTATTTAGATTAGCTAAAGGATCAACATTTTTACTGTTACGCGTTTATAGAAACGTTTCGTGCGATACCATATTCTTCTCGAATAATAAACGTATAAAATTTATTAGTGCATGAGTGTTCATATTTATGTTTTCTATTGAATCCCCCCCGCTATAACTGATATATTAATTCATTGTCATAGAAACGAGCTAAAGCAAAAGGTCAAATAAACCATTTTTCATTTATGATGTGGAATTGAGCCACGATTTGATGGAAGCTGCAAAAAGGAATAGGACGTTTTTAAAATGTGAGGTATTTTTTCTGTCAACTTTTAATAATAAATAAAAACCACTTAAAATTTTTTTTAATGATAAAGAATATAGTATTCTTAGTAATACAAAACCTTGTGTGGATTTATTGCGTTATTTAATTAGTGTGTTAAGCTAGCTTTTTAAAAATTTTAAACTACATTTATGGCTGTAGGTTATATACTTATTTTTACTGAAATTAAATCAATATAATTGGCACTTCGAAATGAGATTTAAGTAGAAAAGCCTTAATATAATTTAAATAATTTATTTACAATGAAAACTTTAAAGAAAACATTTTTTTACATACAAGCAAGCATTTTTATTACATTTTGCATAATGTTATTTCAACTTATAACAACATCGAAGCAACATTAGCAGTCCCATAAATTTTGTATGCAACTAATTATGTAAAACGACAAGATTGAATAGGAAAGCTTAGGATTAAGTTGTTTTTAGGAAATATATAAGAAATTTCGCTAAGCAAGACACAATTTTCATGCGATTGAAACAATTAACTATAAAATAATTTAATAAATAAAATTTATTCGTAATAATAAATTCGCAATTGAAAGTAATTTAACATGGATTTATATATGTAAACATTTCTTTATGCAATCAGTATTTACAAAATTTTACAGAATTCGTAAGTTTTTTTTGTATATTAGCTACAAAATCTTTAATGAATCAAATTGGTTCACTTCTTAAATTCAATGTTAATGTTTTTTTTTGTATATAAGTAGACTCTTAGCCGAAAAGTACCATAAATATTTGAATTCTGTTATTAAAATAAGCTCAGATAGCCTCAGACAACCTTTTTATTCTGTAATTAAAGAAACGTCAGAAACATATTTTGCTTTTGGAATAATATTTTTTGCATATTTACTTATAATTATCGCATAATGAATTGGATAAAATGCAAAGTAAGGTTGTTTTCACTACTAGAAAGAGATAAACCATTTTCAGTATGTATGCTCAACAGGAAAGCTAGTGAAATTACCAGAATTGGAAATGCTCTGTACTTCAATTTAAAAAATAATTCACCATGAAATAATTTCACGATAAAAAAAATTTAGAATGTCTGTAGGCAGACATTTTAAATACATAAATAAAAAATAAATACAATAACTGCTTGCTTGAATCTTATATCATCATTTACTAGAGCTGTAATAGCCATGAGACATAGTCTGATTTCCGGATCGAATAAAATCAGCTATCCAAGACAAACCGATATGAAAAGTTATGACAGCCAAATGGTTTTAATCGAATATCCGAATCCGATGATAACCGATTCCGATATTTGGTCAAATTTTCAAAATGGTCATTGAAGATACTTAAAAAACAAAGTACATAGAATGTTAGCAACTTTTTGGGCTAAGGAAATGGAACCAAGTCCGAAAGTAATCAGAATTATTTATTCTTAATTATTAGTGCTAAAATGAAGTTCAAAGGCATTCAAGAGAAGACTACACAATGAATATTACAATGTCGTCAAATCCTTGTAACTGTAACGTTGCACATCATTGTACTAAATCATTGAACATCATATTGTAAGAATCGTATGAAGAAGAAACCCTGAAATGTAAATTTTAACTAAATTAAAACAAGGATTTACCTGCAAATCAAATTCTTAAGAGTAGAAATTCTGAGAATAACGTACTTTAAAGTCTCTTTTAAACGTGGGTTCAAAAAAATATCTTCACATTAATGTGGTGAAAAACAAGTTGTATGTTGAAATTTGGCTGAAAAAGGAAAGACATATCTTGATGATAAATAAAATTTGTTAGGGAAGCTAGGTGAACATTTAGAAAATCCCCGTAAACCAGTACGTATCACACGGGGCTTACAGAAATAAGTATGTAACATATTACATTCAGAAATCCCAGACAGAACAGAAGTAAAATAACCAAGCCCGAGCTGGGACTTAAACCCAGGACGCTCAGATCACGAGGAAGAAGCGCTACCCCTGTGCCAAGATGTTGGCATTTGAGGGAGTTTGAAACTCAAATTACAAACTGTTTCAAATCACAATTTTTATTAATGAAAATATCTAGAGTAGAAAAATCCTAACTCTTCTTTTGGTGATAGACTTTGATTCGTTAAAGAGTTAAAACCATTTATATTTTCATGAATTGAATTTAGCAAATATCCGCTTTGGTCAGAGGATTCCCCATTCTCGTTTTCACAATACCAACAAGAGAATCGGACCAAAGATCGAGTGTACATATTCGAGTGGTATAATCTTATTGCATCTTGATCAGGATGTTTTCCCAGTTGAAAATGCACCAGATAGACTCCGTAATCCGATGCTGCATCAGCACCCTGAAAGAGTCCCTAAAGAATCTTTTATACCAAGTGACAGGTGCCAGCCTGAAAACAATTGTGATTCACTGTCAATGCATGGACAACAGAACCTGCCTGGGATCAGCAAGATTTATGAGTCACGGTCCTTCAAAAACCGCCGAAATATCGAGTCTTGTCGACACACGTGCATTTCTGCCACTTTTGCCTCATCGGGGCGCGTGCCTCTGCACGTGCATCCCTGCCGGAGGCTGTTGAATAGCGTGACACATAGGGTCGTGCTCTTTCGAAGGCTTCACATAATTAAACTTTTTCGGTTCAATGGAGTTGGCAGACCCAAAACCATAATGAATTGCTCATATTTTTCTGTTATTACTATGGGTAAGGTGAGTGATTTCTCACTGCTGACTGGGAAATCTATAAAAATGGAAGTTCCACTTTTGCTTTGGGAGAGGGGGAGGAGTAGGAATTTTGTTTTCATTCATTAGGTAATACCCCGATTCCCTTTTAATGTTTACTTTCCAGAATTTATCAAAAGGGATTTTAGTTACGATATATGCATCAATAATATTTGCTGTTTAAACAAGTTACAGCTCGTTGCTTTGCAAATATCTTTGAATTGAATGGATTTTACAAGAAATGAAAATTAATAAAATTTAGAAGTCCCTTTTGTAGATTCAGATATAAGCCCTTAAAGTAGAGAGGAAATGTTTTTACCGTTGAGTTCAAATAAATGAGACATTTTGAAAAAAAAAAGAATGCAGTTCCGTATGAATCAATGTGCAGATGTGTAAAAAATTACTGGAATTTTGGCCTATATACAGAAAACTGAAAATAAACTATAAAAATCCTCAGATAAAATGTATATAATAAAATTTATATATGTTATAAATAGACTATAAAAATCATCTAAGAGTAAATAAGTTGTAAAAAGTTACTCAAAGTAAGTATGTCTTGAGTAGAAAAGCATGTAATATAAACCTTTTTTATTACTTGTTTGACAATTCTTACTTTGGTAAACAAAGAAAAAATTTATTTTATTTACTTTTCATTAAATTATTACAATTAATATAAATAATTTATCAAAAAATTATTGATTTTTGCCAAGAATGGACCTCACATTCTTCACTTCCACGGGAAAAGTATTGAAATCCTCACATTTTACAGATTGCGCTACTGTCTGTTGCTTTCTATTTTCATTACAAACTACTAAAAATCTATTAAAGTTTTAAAAATTAATTAAATTAAATTAATGAATTAATATTTGAAAAAAAACTGTATTAACATCAAGTGTCATCCACTACAAGTTTAAAAAATGGATTTAAATTTAAATATATATATAAAAATATATGAGAGAGAGAGAGAGAGAGTGAACTAATAGTTAAAATTGAATAACCTGAATGTAGAAATCTGAAAAGTGCAAAGCTACTGGTGTAATTATTTTGCCTCTCAAATTATTTTTCTCTTTTTGCACCTTGTGTAAACGGTATATAGAGTGAATTTGTCTTACAGAATTTAAACTGTTTCAGTATCTCTTTTCCCCATTTTTGAATTTTCATAAGGAGTTCGAAAAACATAAAGACAAAAGCAATTGCCTGTAGCGAGATTTGTAACATTAAAAAAAATCTTACCTGACAATCTTCAATAAGACTATGAAACATTATCTCCATTGTATATTAGTGTTCAGTAAGCTTCTTTTTTTTGTAAATTTATAATTAAAACTCAAAAAATTCTTTAATGAGCTTCTTTAATGGAAATTTGGCTTTTGTTGCAAAATATTAAAACCGGTGAAACTTCAAAACATATTAAGCATCGAAAATGTATGTAATGAGCATAAATTATCAAATATTTTAAATCTATTTGCTATTAGTATTAGAAACAGGAAATGTTCTGCAGTGAAATTTATTGCATTAATTTGATGATCATCAAATAACTGATAAGACTACCACATTTAAGAATATGAGAACAAAGAAAGTCATCAAGCTTCTATTTGAACCATCAAAAGGTATTTATAAAATTCGACAATTTTTAAAAATTCGGTATTTGAGTTGCACTCTAATTGTAAGAAATTCAGTTAACATAATATTTCGAATTCGCAGTTTACACGCCAAAAGTATTGAAAACGACTTAAACTCTGCATTATGAAAAATAATATGAATCATTATTACACACGTATGAGTGTAAGAGTTCATTTTAATCATTTCCTTTTTCATTTATTCATTTACAAAAAGTAGATTTTTAATTATGTTCATAACACAGAGAAGAAATATGTTTAATGACATCTTTCAAACATCCCACTTAATGCAGTGCCATTTCAGCATTTAATAGTCTTTTGTGTTTTATGATGATAAGCAATACAAAAAGAACTTGTGTGGAAGTTATCTCAAATTTTCAGTAAGAGAATAATTTTGATGTTTCCTTTTCTCATATAAAATTTCATTTATATTTGTTGTTATAACATCAGACATCATTTATTTAGTCTGATGATTTAGCTGCAACTTGCCTATATTCATTCCTCACCTTATCACCTAAATAAGAGTACAAAGTTTCAAATGGGCAACGGGCAACACACAGAGAGCTTTGGGATTTCTACTTCATTGCTAGAACCTTTTTTATAAAAATTAAATCCGATAGAAATCGGAATTTTAAGTTTTATAATTATCTCCCTCTTGATAGAAATTCTGCTCAAATTACCTTCAAGATTGCCCCTATTAAATTACCTTCATGTCGAATTTAAATTATTCAATATCATTTTGAATCAATCGTGTAGTAAATTTTTCAAATAAAACACAAAGATTCAAATCATGTTAATTATTTTGCACCGTTTGAAAACTATTAGTGTGCTTCCTATTGTTTATACTGTAAGAAAAACTCAGCTTAAAATTAGGTTTGGTTTTGAAATTTGAAATTTATATTTTGTCGTTTTAAATGGGAAATCATCTGTAGGAGAATAGCAATTTTAATAACTACTTTGAGGGAAATTTCATCGTATAATGTATTTTATATATAATACTAGAATATTAAATATTGTGGGTTTAGAAAATAACTTCAAAGGGATAGGTTAATATAGAAAATTAAGGTAGAAAAGTTTTTGAATCAGTGCAATTTTAAAAATAAATAGAAATAAAGATCTCACTGCAATAACAAAAAATTTGGGGGTAAATTTAAGATTGGGTTTTAAGGAGGTAGAATAATTGCCAATTATGATTTTTTAAAAAAAATGATCACATATGGAGCATCATACAGCATTTTTTAAAGTTTAAAGAATTTAAGGATTTAAAAATATTGGAAAATGGAAGAATAAGGAAATTGGAAGCAAAAATTGTTATATTACCACAAAAACCAAAACCAGCACAGTGCTAACAAAAAGTTTTGTTGTATGATTTAGGATAGGGTTTGGGAGAATTAAAAAATTCCGTTTAAGGAATCAAAAATATTGGAAAGCAGAAAAATAAGGAAATTGGAAGCAAAAATTGTTTTATTACCACAAAAACCAAAACCAGTTAATAAAAAACTTTGTTAGTATGATTTAGGATTGGATTTTTGGAAATTAAAAAAATGCGTTTAGGATTTTTTAAAGAAATAATGGCGTTTCGAACATCATACAGCTTTTTCTAAAGTTGAAAAATTTTAAGGAATTAAAAATATTGGAAAAAGGAAGAATAAGGAAACTGAAGATAACAAAAATTGACATATTACCACAAAAACTAATACCAGCACCACGATAACAAAACATTTTACAAGTATAATTTTAGATTGGATTTTTGAAATAAAAGGCCATTTAAGACTTTTTTTAGAAATAATATCTCTTCTAATATCCTATAGCGTTTTTAAAAGTTGAAAAAACTTAAAGAATAAGAAGTATTTGAAGAGGGAAGAATAATGAAATTGAAAATAACAAAAACTGTCATATTACCACAAAAACCAATCTGTGTATTCTATGCTCTACGGTTACAAAACACCTAATACAATATTTATAGCGGTTCTTTGTCAGGCTGGTCAAACGCAACGACATCTAATCACACAAATGAAACCATTAGAAATGTTGAATATTAAAATCCTCTCGTGCCACAGCGGATCGCGTTGAAGAGGGGTGGGAAAAAGGCACGAACTCGTTCATATTTCATAATTCCTATTAGGCGTGTCGGAAGCGAGGACCCATGGGAGCAGAAAATGAGAATTCTGGAGATGGGAGCGGGAGGAATGAGCGTAGGGCGTAGCTTCCTCGACTGAATAAAACATTCATTGGCTAACTTTCCATTGCGTTGGATCGATGTATAAGTTGGCCCAGCTTCCAGGCTGTGTTGGCATGGCAAAGCCTTGCTTTACCAGAGCTCTCTATCGTAGCAAGAACTTTGGATATAATCATTATTTATTTAACATTCCGAATTTTTAATATATTAATAATTGATTAGAATTCACCGAATAAATCAGTACACAAAAATGAATATGAAATCCAAATTAATAAACAATAAAATTCATTAATTTAACAAACTTGCTGCCATGATTGATGGTTATTATTCGGATCACTTCTCTAATAAAATGCTTAATTAATTGCTCTCTTTTAATTGAATTCTCTAAAATGTCTAATTAGATAGTATGTATGAATCACAGGTGATTCACGGAAATTATATCTCAATTTTAAAGCAAGGGGATATAAACTAAACATAAGCTTGTTCTTATCGCATCAAATTGTACGTGGGAGGATAGCTTTAGTTGTCGGCTAATGTGAGTGGCACCGCAGTCAACGTGCTGTATTCTAATGAAAATTCAAACATCAACAAAGCATTGTTTAACATTCTGCTATAAGAATCTGTAAGCGAATTCCTGTATGTGCAGGAAAAGAAACTTCTCGTTTTGGTGAAGAGAACAGTTAAATTATTTGTAAATATTTGCAGATTTGTAATTACATATTTGAATGATCTCAAAGAAACCTTAGTTTTTCTTTCAGTAAAAATTGCATGCTTGACTTTATACATTAATCTAATAGTCGTAAACAAAATATTTGTAGATTAGATTACATTGTATTGCTATCTAACATAACTATATGAAACTCGCACATAATATGGTATTTTCAAATATATAGACAAAATTCATTTGTAAAATGAAATTATGATTACTTGAACCCCTTCGCGTAGAATGGTATATCTAACACGAGCATCGAATTACTGAATTTTTAGTTTTGAGTTTGCAACTAAACCACAGAATCATTTAGAAATGCTTTAATATCCCAAACTTTTCTTATATTATTATAAAAACCAAAATAACTATAAAGTACCAAAATAGAATGTCCCATCTTATTACAAAATTAAATAAATACGTGTGTCAAGGAATGAATGTATATAAAAAGAAGATATAGTAATAAAATAAAAAAAAATGTAATAATATATACAGGTGAGTATTGTACTCATTAAAATATACAAAAAAAGTATTGTAATTTTCAAAAAGTTGCCCTCAATATTTTAATAAATATCCATTTCAGATCAATATACTTGAGAATAGAAAAACCAATTTTGAATTCATGTCTGGAAACTAGTGAAATAATATCAGGGAAATAAATAAATGAATGAATGAAATTTGGGGTACGTTTTCTGGCTTTTAAATTTCAAGTCCATTCTGAGGAAGTTTGTCCATCCGGCTGTCAGAGAACAATTGAAAACCATAACGAGAAAATTTAAAGAGCTAGATAAATAAGATATGGTACAGAGATTAAGCATCTAAAATGCAGATGTTCAAATGTTAAGTGTTTAACTAGATGTTTTCCATTTTTAAAAAAAATCTAAATGCAAATCTCTTCTATATATAAATGTAAAACATATTTAGAACTAAATACGTCAGAGTGTCGGTATTGAGACTTTTAACTGAGAGTATATAAAAGCAATAACTCAAGAGCAAAAAAAAAATAAATAAATAAATGTTATTTAATATGTGATATTCTGCTTACAATTCCAACTTAATACCAAATTAGGTTTCAATGGCTTGCAAATAAAGGCTTACAAAATTCATATTCGATTTTGTGTTATTTGTGTATTAATCGCATTTTAGTGATTAATCGTTGAAGAAAATACTGTCACAGATCCCAAGTTAGATATCAAGCCAAAGATTGATATTTTGTATCTATTGTTCCCCAGTGTCATGCAATTAATACTGAAGTACTGGAATACTGGAATTCTTTACTTTAGTACGAATCTCACAATTCTTATGCTCTAGATTCAAGATTACAGTGAGTGCATCAGTATATATTTAGTAAACGATCATAGTATATGCCTGTTTTCTTCTTTCTTGCATCTTTCGCAACGTTTTCCAGCTATAATGTCTCGCCATCTTTCTATTAGACGGTGTTGATGCACTGTATTATTCAATAAATCTTAAATAATTAAAAAAAAACACTTATGCCATAATTTCTGAGTCCATTTAAAAGAAAGGGTATTATTAATGTACAGAACAGTTAGTAAAACGGCAATTTTCAATTTTCACATAAACCGCAGAGGAAAGACGTACCACGCACAATGAGTTACCTTTGTGAAAAAATCGTCAACGACATGCTACACAGGTCAGCAGGCCATTGTTCCAGAAGTAAAAATATTGTTCACTCTCTGTCGCTTGAGATTGTGTACTGGAAGGAACACGGTCTTACCTCGAAAACCAATTCAATTAGAATATAGAATACCTTTTTTTTTCGTTTTCTATAAGGTATCGGTTATTTTGTGTGACCTTGTTGTGAATCCTATTGCATGGTTTTGGTATAGTCATCTGTGAATTTCTTTTCACAGTAAGTTGTTAAAAAGAGTAAGACAGTTAAATACTGTTATAGGTTATGGAAAGACATGAAACGTATTGTACGTGTCTTTCGTATTTGAGATTTTAGAGACATTCCGGATAACCCATGCTTTGCTTAACCCGATTTCGATGAACCAGGATTTGGTTTATTTTCTATTTTATGTTATAAATCTACAGATCGAATCATTTAACATTGGAAAAATTATTTGCCTAGTTTAGTTATGTTAAGTCCAGGTTTAAATCAGCAGAAGGGTTATTTTAAGACAGATATTGTAATTTTGAGCCGTGGTCAGACGATTAGGATGACAATTGAGCTGGAGCCCCTTTCTCCAAGTTACCACGCCACGCCAGCCGGAGAATATTTAGCTCTTACGGATTTGGCGTGTACCAGTCCCATTTACACGACTGTTCTCCAATAGAATCGAGTCCCCGAAGCCCGGGACCCTATCACGAGCCCACCACGACCCCATTATTTGTCAACATGGTATTTTAAAAGTGCCGTAAATGTCTGTAAAAATGTTGCCAGCACTTTTAAAATAATCCAAGGAGCTCGGATCTTAACTATTTACAACTTTAAAAACAAAAAATAATTATAATTAATTAATTATAATTCACATAAAAGAAAAATTGTATAGTTAATAAGCATAAATTAACAGCCTTTTCTACGATCAATGAACTAGAGTGTCCTGGCATGTATGTTGCGAAAAAAATTGAGAAGGAATAAGATGCAGTTATCTAAGCAGACATTCTACACTGAACAGCGTTCAGCCTTTGAACTTGTTATAACAATATTTGAAACCAAGAACTGATATAGATGAATTTAGTTCTGTAAACTTTGTGAAGCATATTTTTATTTGATTTTCTTTTAGTTAATTAATTGCAGACAGATTGTATTCTTTTATAAATTCAAAAGAATGATCGAAAATTTCTTTCGAATTTTGCATCCTCAAAAGTGCTGTTGCAATGATTTTAGTGATCAATATTTTGCTGATTGGAAATAATAACATATTTTTGAACTACATATAAATCATTATTCATATCAGCATGTTAATTTGGAAGATAACTTAGAAACCAACACGGAAAAAATTAAATTATTCATATATGATAAAATATATTCATTTGCCGATTTAAAAATAAATAATTTATATAACTTCAGCACAATTGTTCAGAATGTCAACTGTTTGTTAATAGAGAATCGATAATAATTTGAATTTGCTAATACAGAATAGAATTTGCAAACAGAGAATTTGAATTAGTTAAAAGAGAATCGATAATAATTGTTAATAGAGAATCGATAATATTTTTTTAAATTTAAACTGCTGAATATAATATTATCAATGTTAAGCAATTTTCTATGAAAGTTGAATAAACATAAAGCGGTGAATCCCAAAGAATATTTTAGTGATTATATAACATATGAAAAAACGAGAGATTGGGATGAAAAGCTTATAATTATTTGTTTCAATCAAAACTACCCCCGAAGTGACTCGGGATTTGTATTTTCCCTTTAAACTTTTGAATCTGAATCGTGAATAAATTTTAATACATAATGGTAGAGAACTTTCAGATCAACGTGGGAAGTTATACATTTTTCTTTAATTTTCTTAATCTTTTGAACAACGATTACTTTTAAATGCGATAAATGCATCAGATTTGTGTATACAATTATTAAATTTAGCCCAATTTCAGCTGTTACAATATTTCTAACCTTTATAAATTTTCATAGTTTGATTCCGATAATTTTTAATAGAAAAACAGTTGTTTATAACCATTTAGCTTCACAGATATAGGGTTTAGTTTTTACAGTCCAGTGGAAGATAAGAATAAGTTTAGAAAAATATTCTTTTAAAATTCTTTAAAGAGAATGCTAAAACCCAAAAATTAATTGGGATTAATTAAAATTAATTGCTCAAAGTTAGAAAATATAGTAAAGTGGTCAAACTAAAAGGGGATTTTTGATGCAGCAACATTATTCAATTCAGTAGAACTAGGACATTTCTCTGTTGGATAGTTTGCAATGACAGGTAAGGGGAATTTTCTTGTAGCTTTATTCCCCATAGTAGAACTTGAGGAATAACGCCGTAGAAATTTCTCCGTAAGATAGTTTGCAATGACAGGATAGGGAATTTTTGTATTATTTTGCATAGCTGCACTATTCCATGTAATAGAACTTGGAAATTTCTCTGTAAAATAGTTTGCAATAGCATTTAACTACTTCACATACAATGACGTCTCTGACACGCGCATCAAATTATTGAATTCTTAAATTTAAGTCTGCAATTAAGTGAAAGTATTCAGTAATTTAAAATACAAGAAGAACTTAGAAACTCTTCAGTATGTTAAAGCTCGTTACATTATTATAGGAATGAAAGTAACAATAAATGTTCAAGATAGGATGTGTCATCTAATTGGGAAGTTAAATAAATGCGTATGTCAAGTGGTTAAGGGGACTTTTGTTGCAGCAGCGTTATTCCTTGAACTAGTACTTGGAAATTTCTCTGCTAAATAATTAGTAATGATAAAAGAAATCTATGAAATGGTTAGAAAGGTCGTGTTTGACTGATATGATAAAACGAGATACTTTGTTCCATATGTTCTTACAAGCAAGATCAGCTAGCTCACAATAATTTAATTTTAGTCAGCACATGATGTTAGTGGAATTGATATTTGCAAATGAATATAAATGTTACTGACTTCATGTGACGAAGTGCAGTTTTGAAATAGTCTGTATTTTGCACATTCAAGAGAGATATGGCATATGTAAACCAGCGGGAACGGTCTATCTAAATCTTTTTAACATATTCTTTTATGAAGAGGATTCCCCCCCCCCCGCACCGCATAAAATTGTGGACTTTGAAAGCTATCATAAATGCCAAAAATTAATAATTTTTATTCAGTCTCACCTAAGAATAATGACATTCACAAATGCTATAATTCATTATAAAAATGACTGGGAATCCATAAACTTAAATGTTTTGTGGATGCTTAGTTGAAAGCTCACGGCTCACGACCTATTTGTTGGTGTAAAATTCAATGGTACAGCTGAATAGGTATATAAAAGAGATTGAAAGAAAAAAATGGGTGCTAAAGAAAAGATTTTTTCGACCAAACTTGAGACCGACATCTTCATTCTAGCTCATTTTATTCAGATGTACTCTTGCTAAACTCTCACCTTATAGTAAACGATATTTTTTTTCAATTTGTGCTCAAAATTACTTCTGCACAAAACTGTTATCTTTTAAACTAATTCGATGATTAGTTGAAAACGATTTTTGTCATATCTCACATTTTAATAACTATATGCACAAAACGCCTGTAGTTGTTTTCCGCTTAAGATATATTATAAGAGGCATTTGAGCAAGTTAAGGCTATTTTAAAATTCATAAAACAATATGTTGTATTACTTTAAAGAATACCCACCTTGTTTTCAAACACTTCATTAACTCTGTATTTTTTTCTTTATTTTAATATAAATAATTTATTAAAAAACTATTGATTTTCGCAAGAATTGAACTCTCATTCTTTACTTCCACTTGAAAAATACTAAAATCCTTGCATTTTACTGCCTGTAGATTTCAATTTTTATTTCAAATTGCTGAAATTCTATTTAAAGTATTAAACATTAAATGAATTTAATTTAATGAATTAATATTTTAAAAAATTGTATTAACAAAGAGTCATCCGCTACAAGTTTCAAAAATGCATTTGAACTTTAGTGGATGAATAAAAAGTATTTTATTAAGAATTGAATATATATATATATATATATATATATATATATA
>JAOUZG010012691.1:725808-753879 GCA_026289955.1 Argiope argentata | reverse complement strand
CAAAATTTCAGTAGATAGCAAATGATTTAATTGTTATTTTCTATAGTTAGTTGCTCTTCCAACATTTCAGCAGATAGCAAATGATTTACTTTATATTTTCTATAGTTAGCTGCTCTTCAACATTTCAGCAGACGGCAAATGATTCAATTGTTCTTTTCTATAGTTAGTTGTTACCCCCAAATTTCCTATTATTTAACATTTAATAAAATTGTCACTTTTATCAATGACGAATGATGCCTATCAACGAAATAAATGACCAATTTTAATTTTTATACATTTAAAAGATTACTCATACGGGCTTTATCGATGCCAAGAAAGTTTCCCTCGATTGAAATTAAAACAATAAAAGCAAGGATCCAATTTGCATAATCCCTTTTTCAAGATATCCCCCTGATTCAAGGATGTCTCTTAATCTTTTTCGGACACCATCAACGACAATCCATGTAATTTTAATTACTTAAGAATAACTTAATTTTTAAATAAAAACCTCCCATCCTCTGGCCTGTTACTTAAACCCCCTTCAATCTAATCACTCTTAATGTCCTTCACTCATCTCTAGTCATGTTCTCGAGGCACGTCTACAAGAAGTACGCATGCGGAACCCTCCCAATTAAGTTTGAAAGCATTGCATTGGAGGATTTAGTTCTTAGGTAATAAAGACTTAGAGAAGATCGTTAGTTTAAGCCTCTCCCAGCGACTACCACCTCATGTTGGTGCGATACTCAGCTGTTGGGAATGACGTCGTAGCGTGCCGCAGGATCTAATCATATTGTTACAGTAAGCTCTCCCATTAGCCGGACTGAATAATTAATTCGGCGCCACATGTGCCGTTCCCAATTCAGAACTAATCGCGGAAATAGAAGAAGCAAATTGTAATGCCTCGCAAAATACACGATGTGGAGGATTTTTTGTCTTCCACTTTGTCACGTTTGCAAGTCCCAAGCTTGTGGCAATGGCACGGAAAAAAGATTTTGATATTTTTTTAAGTGCAAACGAACATTAACTGACAGTAGATATTTGACGGAATTTGTATTTTTTTCTTCAGATGAGGCAATGACTTAGGTAACTTTTTAATATTGAGGTAATTTATTAAGTTAAATCGTTTAATCATCAGATGGGTTTTTTCTTTCACCAAGAATAAGTTAAGTAAACATTGAAAAAACAAATTTTAATATTTTCAATTGATAAAAAAAATTATAAATGAATATACGCTTCAATATACGAAGGAAATAACTGCTATGCCATCGGATAGTGAAAAGAAATTGCAGCTAGGTGTCTTAATCAATGTCTATTTACAAAAGATTTATCACTCATAGCATCATCATCTCATATTGGATAGTATGTCTGGAGTCAGAACAGATATAAGGAAATTTGAAATCAAAATGATAATTTAATAAATTCCATTGTATTAAGTCAAAATAGATTTTTTAAAGATTTTCCTGTACAGATATTGAATAATTGAAAGATGATGTTATGTAAACTTTGTTACCGCCTTTATAGACTGCATAATATCATAGTAGCTCAATGTAAACTTCAAATTCCAAAACTTGCAACTGTGCAGTGTAAAAGAGATAAGAAATAGTTAAAAGGAAAGGGGGAAGCCTAAAAAACAAAAATTAGGGGAGATGCATTCTATTGACGTAAAATGATTTTAAAAAATACGTAGACGCCTGTAATATAAACTTTTGGAAGCGATTGTGTAGAATGGAGACAAAACATTTTCTTCTCTGTAAGTTTTCCTTCAGTAAATAATTTTTAAAGATAATGTCTTAATAATTCAATTATATCTGATATGAGAGTACTTTTAAGTACAGTCGGGTCACATACTAATATTGTTCAACAATATTCGTGCGTACCTTGTATTTTTGCAATATTGCTTTCATATATTCATGAACAGATGCATCGACAGACAATCAGCTCGCAGAATTTGATATAATATGCAATTTAGATTTTAAGATAAGACTGCGATTTTGTTTCTTTAACATGTTAAGTTTTCCTTTATCTTATTTGCAAACACACAGGCAAGTATAACACTTTCTTGTCAATGTGTTTCTGTAATAATTACAGTTAATGAAGAATTAATTAAGAAAGAAAAATTCCAGTTGATACATTTCAAGTAATAATTCTGATGACTAGATTAATTTCATGTAATATTACAATTTGGGTGTTAAGACTCCTTCCAACATTCGTTTCAATCTATTTTTGGGTTCGAGCGTGCTTTTAAAAGTTTTTTTAATGCAAGTTATAAGCATGAAAATTTGTTGAAATCTCGAAGTCAAATTTTTTTCAATCACAGTGCTTTTTATTTTTTTTATTTCGTATGCGAGATAATAAAAAAATTCCACTTCGAAATATAAAGACAGCAATTTATATATAAAGACAGCAAAAAATATATATCGAAATATAAAGACAGCATCAAAAAAATTTTTTTTAAGTCAGTTATTTTACTAAAGCGTTTTTTAACACTGCAGGATAACAGCTTTAGGACTTCGAAGGGTGATGAATTATTTTTGAAGCTTTTTCCCGTCAACTCCCCCTCATTGTGCAAACTGAGCATCGAGCGGGAACGGTTGTTGAGAGTCGTTATCAATTTATCAATGCCTATCGGGGATCTAAATTAATAGTGGCCTACCCCCTCAAGTATGTAATCTGCGAGGCATCTGGCAGACACACTTCACCCGGTGTCGTTGGAAATGATTCCCATTGTTTTTGACACTTGATGGAACATCGGTTTATACCAGAGATATTTTTGATTTTTCCAAAGTCAAAAAGACCTTTGAACTTTGCAAAACGCAAAGATTCAAAATATTTTCAATTAATGTTGACGATCAAAGCATATTTATGTAAGAATGAAAGTTGTTCGCTTTTATTTCCCGCATTCGGAGAATGAGAAGAAGAGATATAGCGGTAGTCGATAATTTTGATTTCAATATTTGAACAAATCTCTTTGTTTCAAACTCATTCTAAACCAAAAAAAATTCAATAAATTTTATATACGTGAATATGATGATAAAAAATGCAATGCATTGCTTTAATGGAGTAAATATGCCGCCGATTAATTTAGAGATTTCTGTCAAATTTTGGAAACATTTGGTTACAATTATTCTCCGTTTTATTGTAAAAATTATAAAAACTGCTTGGAGTGGCATAAATTAAATTTAGTGTTTTGCTTTATCACCAAAATTCTAGACGTGTATCAAATTTTGAACCTAATTTATCATCATGTTCTTTGTCTTTCTGTATGTTAGTTCATGCATATGAACGCAATAGATCAAGTACTCGACACACTAGAGGAAAGAATTTTCATTGGTGATTCTTATTATGAATTTTCAGATATGAATTTTTCGACAGTCAAATTTTGAAAAAATTCACCAATGTGTAAATTACCTGTATCTTTTTTTAGCGTTTTCCCATGATCGTGTTGGCTCAAAAATCCAACGATTAAAAATTTTGCGTAAATCTTGACGCTTAACACTGCAGATATTGGAGTTTGGTTTCAGTCTGTCAGTGGTTAGAGGTGTTGATTCATATGCAAGCTCAGTTCTTTTCACAATTCGAAGAATTTAAATGCAAAATGCGGCATGTTGTGAAAGAGTACAAGAATATAAAGGGGAGAATACGTCCATTAGGTTTTTTTGTTATAACTTGAGAAAGGAGTAACTTATATGTAAAAATTTATCTAATGTTCGGTAGTATAAAGTTTTATTATAAAACTATAGAAAATTCTCATAATTATAATACTCTATTTCTAATTTTAAATCTTCTTGTATAATATTTTTTTAATATTTCCCCTCTAATTTGTATCCAATGAAAGCTGAAAAGTTTCTTTTTAATATATTTTAAGTTTATTTTACTGTCTTTCATTGTTCATTTAATCCACACTCAAATATAAAAGTGAATATAAGAGCCGTATAAAATGCGTCCGTGCTTATAATTTTAAATATTCAACAAATAAAGAGCGGCTATTTTTATATTTTTTCTGCCCTCTATTGTGAAGCTAAGCTGTGTAGACAAATAACGAAAGCTTCAAAGACTTTAATTAATGGAATTGTCATCTGATCTTGACAATTTCTAAACACTTGTTAAAGGCTCTTTGATATGGAATTAATGTGCTCTTTTATATTTTTTTACCAGATTTCAGAATAGATTCGCACTACAACAATATATTTTAAAAAACTGTATTTTGCTTATTTCACGATGTATAAATCAAATTCCGTATTGAAGTAATATCTCAACTAATATTTAGAAAATCTTTAGGGATTCCATTCAAACAATGCAAATATAACACAATTTTTTCAGTTTTCAACATTTTCAGTATAACATTTAGGGTAATCAAGTTATGATATACGTGTGTTTATTTGTTTTGCCAACAGTAGAAAATAATTTGGAGAGCTATTCGAGAAAATATTAAATTAGTTCTTGTATGCTAGCAACGAATCAAAAAATTTTATTCCGTGATTAATATATTAAAAATCTGCCTTATTGAGATTTGACAAAATTATTTATTAAAAACAGACGATATATTTCATAAGTCAGAAGTCCAATCAGAGAAAAAAGCTCGAAAAGAAATTTCTCAAGCTGTATACAAACACGTATCACTTTTGAAGTGACTGCTATTTCTTTGCAATTCACATTTTAATGCATTAATTGTCGTGGTAATAATTGCTTCTTTGATATTAAAACAAATCAACCCAGCTCAACCGTAATTTTATGATTAATTATTGAAACAATTCAGCAGAATTTTTTCATTTTAAAGTGAAAAATTTTAATAAAGAAATTTTGCTTTAACAACAGAAGTGTGATTACTCTTAAAAATTTCCGATTTATTTTCCATATCTCTATCCGTATTCAATTGATTTTTCATATCACTATCCATATTCAATTTATTTTCCATATCGCTATCCATATTCAATTTATTTTATGTATCACTATAAATATTTAATTCATTTTCCACACTACTATCCATACTCGATTTATTTTTCATATCACTATTCATATCTAATTTATTTTCCATTGCACTCTTAATGAGTGCAATGGAAAATAGAACTACTGCAATTGAAAAATAAAAGTATTGTGCATTATAGCATTGAATGAGTTTTTTAAACACTTGTTTGTTTTTAAACTAACAAATATTAACTACATTTTTTGAACAATAAGGTTAATTCATTTCTTGTTTTACTAATTTTAGATAAACTAATTGAAAGGAAACGTTTTAACGAAGAATTTTAATATCAAAACAAATTTTATAGCAAGATAATTATTTTCGATTTTAAAAATACAGTTCTTTTTAGATTAAAATTTTCTCTCCACATTTACAATTAAGTTGAAAATTATCTTTAGATTTTTCCTTTTATGGAAGAATCTTTCTATTTAACCTAAAATATATACATAATATCTGACTTTCATTATTAAAATATCTTTTTTTTTGGATATTTATTGTTTTCTATTTTCTCTTGTTTTCTCGTAAGACGATAAATACACTTTTCTTTTTCTTAATTCAAATATTGTCTCTCTCCACAATCAGAAGAAATTGCATATAATGTCGATTCTAAATATGATCGTAAAAGATTTTATGTAAATGTTTTTTTAAAAAATTATGAAAAAAAAAAAAAACAACTGATACTACTTCTGTATATTATAAACCACGACTAAAAAATTTACAAAATCAAAGTTTGTTCAAATGCACTCATCCTGTATGTAGAAAACAACAAACCAATTTTTTAAGAAGTCGCTATTGTTTCCATCCTAAATTCATTCGTTCTCATTAATTGGAGTATTTTCGGAGAAAAAGCTATACCAATATAGAGTGTAACAGAATTCTCTGCGGTGAATTCTAATGAGGTTAATTATTGAGGACAACAGTTAAAAAATAAAGCGAGATTTTTTGTTTTTACTTGATTAACCATCCAAGCAACTGAAGACGAGATGCATATTTCAGAATGCCAATAAGAAGAATCGGCTTTCAGAGTGCATTCGAGTGTGCAGGTTTGCTTTCCGGAGAAATGCTTCAACCAAAGGAGGAAACAGCTTTACAGTGTTTACCCCGTTATTGCCTTGATTCCCTCAGTTGGTTAGTGTTTTACTTTTTAGGCATATTCTTCCATTTGAGTAGGTTATTATTTACCACATATTACTAATTTCCTTTTGTATACAACAGAGTTTCTTAAATTCTGAGAACTGTCTCAATATTGGAGGAGAATGCAATTTAAAAGTTTTTATTTCAGAAAATAAGGGAGGAAACCTCAGTGATATAAAATTATTTCATCAGATTTTTCACAAGAATGTTAGGGTTTTCTTTTCTTTGTAACATTAATTATACATACATGTTTTCTTTACACATAAAACATTTTTATTGGAAGATCCTTCAAAGAGAAATGAAAAGGAAGAGTTACCATGCTTGAACATTGAAGCAAATAATATAAATAAGATTACGTAAATGAATAAACACAAGATAATAATTTTTAAAAAATTAATAAAATCGTTCAGACTAGATGATATTCTTAACTGTTTTTATTTATATAGATAAAATCTGAAAAAAAAAGACAATTTTCAATTCCCAATATTTTTTTGGTGTTTTATTGTGAATCATGTTTCAATATTTAAAAAAAAACATATTCTAAATAAAAACCTGGATTGAATTTGACCCAATTACATTGTTGTTTTTATGTTGCAAGAGTCATATACCACCATTCTGAGCCAAATAAATGTTTTAAAAAGGGATTTCAAGTAATCAAAGCATTTTGTAAAACGATCACAATATCTGAGAGATTTTAAAAGAAACTAAGATACGTCTTAAGAGAAATCGCCATTTAACAAGAAAAATTGAAAATAAAACTTATTCATTCAAATGCTTATCTTAAACATTACCAAGATAAAAGCATTATGAGGAAAATATATTTAAAAACAAGTATAATCTGTAAAACAATGCTAAACGCTCTCTTGGAGTATGTTCTTTCTTTGTATTAACAGAAAACTCATCCATATGAGAAGTAAAATACACTATGCAACTGAAATCAATCCTTCCTCAAGTCAAGGGTTAAACTTCCCCCTAATCAGGTATTTCATTCATCCTGAAACGTATTAAACATTCGATCAGTAATGAATCCGAGACCTTGAAAGGGGGAATGCAATTCCCACTACACCGAGTTCGTCCTCCGCGATCACCGCGACTACCGATGCCGCTGAAAAGGGAACATGTGGCCGCCCCGAACCCTTGTCCCTCGCGTCAACTCCTAATTACGACGAGCGAGCAAGGGATGTGTCCGTCCACCTAATGTGTTGACTAAGTCCCTATATCGCAGATGGGTCCGTTCTGCCATCTGCTAGCCACCTGCTATTCGTCGCGATGGTACAGTGGGTGATGTACGGTATCGGCAGGTTTGGGAATAGAAATGGTTTCTAGTACTTGCAGTACTTAGCGTCCGATTTTCAAGTAGATTTTTGTTTTTGAAGAGGGTAATATTATGTTTGCGCTCACTTTGTATTGTGTATATTCGAAAAGTGAAAAGGGATTAAGTTGAGTTGAATGTACTTGCGTGTATGTTAGACACATTTTATATAGTATAGTTATGTCAGTGCGAAATTTCCATAATGGATATTTTAGTAGATAAGATTACAGTTCGTAACCATTCAGTACATGAAGGACTGATATTGTATTGGAATGTAAAATAGAGTTAATTAATCCTTTTTTCTAGAGAAATATCGAATTCCGATAAAAAATTGTATCCATTTTTTTACATGATATACGGGAAATTCGAGTGCGAATTTATTTTTTCATCTTAAAATAGTAAAGTTTGCAGTATTGCAGTACAAGGTAATGCAAGAAACTGTTTGAAATATTTGACATATATCACTTGAATTTTAGTCTATCTATATAAATAAAAATGAATCCCTAAATGTGTTGCTAAGCGCAAAACTCGAGAACGGCTCACCTAATTCGGCTAATTTTTTAAATATTTTCGCTAAGACACTAAGTTTCTTAAAGAGAGAAAAAAATCAGAAAAATTGCGAGGAAAATAGAAAAACGACACTTTTCTTACTTTACCGCTAAAAATTTTCAGTAAGACTTCAGTTTATTTTCTTCCCACGCTAATGAGGGTAGACTTAACGTATTTTCGACGTATTATTTTCAAATGATTTTATTTATTCTTACAGTATAATATGCATTTGAAATTAAGCAATATTATTTAATCGATTTTTCGGATTCATTTTGAAACACTTTTTAATTAAAATAAACTGAATAAAGGAAATTAAAATTTTCTAATCTGTATTGCGTTACCTCAACTGGCGTAGAAAGCTCACGCATGTGCAGTGTGTTATAATTATTGACCACTGTGTTTTCATTTTAATTAAAAGTTTAAAAAATATGCGTATAAAACTGTTGTAGCTATCTCAATCTCAAACAATAAATAAAATAGACGACTTGATTTTACAGAAATAGGGGCTCGATTTGATATTTTGTGTTATTTCAGGTACATACTGTAAATAAATTGTTTTTAGTTTAGTTCTGTGCTTTTCCATGTGTACGAAGTCAAGCGTAAAAGCTAGTATAAAATAAATTCCATTATTTCATGTTTTTTGGGAGACGCTAATATACTTTGATCTATTTTACATAACTAATATTTGACCTATTTGATTTCTATCACTAGAATTTGACGTTATATAAAATAAATTCAATTATTTCATTTTTTTTGGGGGGGGGGGGGACACTAACATACTTTCACCACAAAAGTAGCAATCAGATTTTTATGAAAAGAATATGCATCTATTTCTCAGTGCTAAATTCTAATGGTCCGAAATTTTTAAGCGAAAAATTTAAAAAATTCCCGAGATTAAAATGTTAACTATCGTCAACAAGTGCTGCTGTAAGAAGTAAAACAAAGTAAGTTTATGGATCTTTTAATAATGATTACCTAAAAGTATAAAACAATACATTTATGGATAAAAGTTTTATCGAAATTTCTGACAAAAATCTGGTCTTATAACTCCAAAATTCGTTTTTCCGACATCATTTGGGACAGAATTATAATTCTGAGAAAGCTGAGTTCAGGTTGCAAGAGCTTTTGGAACAGACTTTTATAAATTAGAATTCCGATACTTGAATAATAAATACAAGTTTCGCCATTTTTTATGAAATTTTTCTCTCCATTGTGATATCTGAACCAGTATTAAAAATGCCCAGACGTTATGATAATTTTGACTTTTGTCTTAGAAATTACTTACAGTTTTCTAACACATTTAACTATAAAATACGGTTTTTATATTTAAAATGAGATATTTATTGTTTGATAATAATAATAAAACATATTAAATTCATCAAAAACTTTTGTTTATTTTATCTAAGAGCAAATTTTTGAAAAAATATTTTGTAAGAAATCTGGGAACATTCTTTATACTATTTTTTCTTTATCTAATAATAAAAATTAAGTAAGAATTACATCTAAAATTTCCTTTGGAATTTTTTTAGGATCTGAAAAAGCTGAAGTGAAAATATACCAATAAAAACTCTTCTGTCTAAAAGCTCCATAGAAAGTTAATATTTATTTTATGGAAAAGTTTGTGATTTTTGCAAAATCATCTGAAGAGGATTTTATTTCCATTCCATATTAAAATCCATTCATATTTACATTGCATGTCATATAGCATCTATAGTTCTGTGACCTTATAACATTCTCAATATACATAAAAATTCTTATGAAATATTAATTTTTACCCTTTTGTAAATAAAATTAATAATCTTATGCATAACTGCTAATAGATTACGTGTGAGTAGACGAAGAGATATCATTTCATTGTTTACTTATTTTACATTTTTTTAGCGTGGTTCCTGAAACAGCTTTTGACCATTTAAAAAATCATCATTTTATTAGTTACTTCACAGGCTAAGACATTTTTTTCAAGGCTACATTGCCTTTTTATGTTTTTAAAAATATCTTTCTTATGGAGAATTTTCAGTACAAATTAAAATTTTAGTATTTCAAATAGATACAACATGTTTTTTAATCAAACTTTTGGTAAAAGTTGGGAGTAAAGTACATCTCCAAGTCCTAGAGTGATTTCAACGGGAAAAATTTACTGGAAGGATATGGCTTCTTCTTTTTAAAAAAATAATCTTCAATCAACTAGGCTTATTTAACTACAGACCTGGTTTTATTGCAAGAATTTCAGAATGCATCTATTTATTAGAATCTCAAAGAAAAGGTTGTCGTCCTTGTGACTTATGGCAACTTTATAAGCCCACTGACAGTTATCAGGTCAGCGATTTAAGCTGAGTGAGCGCCTGTTGATCTTTCAGCAGCGATAACTAGGGCCAAGAGTGAGACTTAGTTATCTCCTGCGTCACATTCGCTAGCAAAACTCCTTTTTACAGAGGGAAACATTCACACACCTCATAGACAGAACGCAGAAGAAGAAAAACCACCATGCCTAAGCTAGGACTCGAACTAGGGACGGCTAGATCATGGGGAAGACGCGCTACACCTATGTCAGGATGCCACCTCAAGGGTAAAGAAATGCTGCTCAAAAGAAAGGAAATATGATTTTTTTGGAAATATAGAGGAACAAATTTGTTTATATCAATTAAAACTTTTAAATGTTTAATGTTGATTATACATACTGTTGAGATAGGCAGTATGCAAATCATTATCTATCGTAATGTGTATTATCTTTAAGAGATAAAATAATTAACGAGATCTTATTTCGAGAATATATTTAAAATAATTGATTTACTATTTTGGAAAAATTAATATTTTGAGACATCAGATTTATCCCTTTTTGATGCAAATGTAATTTGGAAAGCAAAATAAACGAATGAAAATTAACTTATAAGACTGTTTGGAGTTAGATAAAAAAAATTTTGTCGAAATTTTAATTATAGTTATTAAAATGAAATTTTTAATGCAAAGAAAACAAATAGTTTATTATGCCAAAAAAGTGAGTAGCCTTTTCGATATGCAAAGTAAAACAATTTTTAAGCAAATTGGTGCTTAGATTTAATTTGAAATACAAATTACATAACAATTCTTTTTATTTAATCCCACTTTAAGTAGAACTAGTATACTAAATCAAATAATTAAAGTTTGTAAAAACTTAGGAAACTATGAAAGAAGCTTTTCTTTGATTTCCATTAAAGCAAAAGCCGGGCATAATTCATTCTTTTCGTTTCGACAGCGACGAAAATATATTTAAATTCGATATCATCAGATAAGTATTTTCATAGTCCTTTTTGAAACACAAAATACTGAATTGTGCAGAGTCATTTGGTTTAATAATTTTGAATTAAAAATTGTTTGCTGATGTCAGACAGTTTAATATACAATGAAACAGCAATTTCTGACAATCATCTTGAGATGAGATATCAACGAAGTGCATCTTCAACACTGTAATATTCCTGGTTGTGTAAAACATGGTTTAAATGTCTCAGTTTTAGTTCATTCCTGAGTTAAAATATTTCCTCATCTTCTTTTAACATTCTTTCAATTCTTTTCCTGTTAAGTAAATTTATTATCTTTGAATAAGGAATCCTTCTCAAATCGAAAAAAAAATGAAATATCGTTTTATAAAATCTTGAAATGCACTTTATCTTATAAAATCTTGTATTGCATTATATTTTATAAAATCTTGAAATGCACTTTATCTTATAAAATCTTGAAATGCATTATATTTTATAAAATCGTGAAAGGAACTTTATCTTATAAAATCTTGAAATGCATTATATTTTATAAAATCTTGAAATGCACTTTATCTTATAAAATCTTGAAGTGCATTTTATCTTATAAAATCTTGAAATGCTCTTTACCGATTTGTATCGAATTTATATTTAGATATTTTTTTGTTTTTTAAGCTTATCTATATAGGCATCTTTTCTGAAAAAAAAGCGTGATTTTACACACACGCAGAAATATCTTTTCATAACTTAATATTGACACATAGCAAGCTATACATGACTTGCAAAAGCGTATCACAATTGTAGTAGTGGTTAGGGCTTCGAACTGTCATGATTTTTTTCTAACGTTCGATACCGCATTTGTAATTCAATTAGATTTTGCTTATGACTTTAAACAAACCATAAAATAGGATATTATTTCCAATTTTATAAAATAAAATGACTTTTTTAAAAATCTGCTGAGTGAAGTGCTTTTTTTTCTAGATGCTTCTAACATTAAATTTAGAAAGATATATGAGAAGAAAAAGTACTTATATCATTTCAAATAAGTTTAAGAACATTTATGGATATTGAACATTACTTATGATAGGAATATGGCTTCAAACATTCTCAGTTCCGAAAAATGTGATATGAAACCTTATGAAAATTTTAAGTATTGATATCTTAACAAATAATCTTCTTTATCTAATCCAATAAGAACATTTTACTCATGAGATTTATTTTTGACTAAGCGGAAAATCTTATTTTTATACAAAAAGCATCGTTAAATATTGTCGAAACATTTTAACGAACAGTAACCAATTAAATGTATTGTTTATTTCTCAAAATTAATTCATCTACTGACTTGTGATTGCGTGAGTCAGTTCACATAAGCGAATAATACCGACTCGAACCATACCACTTATCGAGCGAAAGAAGAAACTACTCCAGAGGAGGGCAGATTTCAAAAAGCTTTCAGGAATTACTCCCACTGAGCTTAATTATACTCTGCTGCAGGTCGCATTCATGGAGTCGGAAATCGGCTTCAGTAAGCAGGCTCTGTGGTGTTGCTCATGATAGAATATTATCATGCTTCGAGGTAAATCCAGTCATCGATGAGGATTCTGAAAGAATGACACGTGTGCATCATTGTGAGATCGATGCAGGCTATCCGCGAGCACGGACTTCGAATGATGTTTCTTTCTTGGGGCACGTGCCATACGGGGCACGTGCCAGGAAATGGGCTTTAGGGGCACGTGACGGCTTGCCGTTGCTAGGTGAAGTAAAATGACACACGTGTACAACAGTGGATGGATAAGCCCTACCTTGGGACCGAACCTGTTCACAGAATCGACTGTATAACCTATGACGGTGTAATGCAATATGACGTAATTAGTATTTGGAGACTAGGTGAAGTGTATAAATGCAAGGACTTGTTATCACTTAAACGAGTAAAGTATAAAAAATTTGGCATGTATTGCTTGAATATAAGAGCATAGTTCCCATTTGTTGCTTTGTCTTTCTTAAGGCGACCAGAGACCTTTAAAATGACTTTTTGCAATTTTCACCTTAGCAATTTGAAATTTTACAGGCATTCAGAGTAACACTATAGGAGATGACACACAAAAATTTAAAGCATTATATTAATTTATTTGTGAGTTGGATGGTTAATATAATATAATATTAGTGATAAATAACTTAAACGAAAAATGTCTCAGGCGCTCCAAATTTGTTTGAAAGCGCTCCAATTTTCATTATTACTTCCTCTGATTCTTTCGAAGTAAAAGTTGGGGTTAATCTTGAAGTTTGTGTAAGAAATATCAAAATTAACCAATATAATAATTTAGAACCATTGATTTTTTTAAAAAATTGTAAGTAGTTTTGAGTTATTACATTGGTTATTTTTGATATTTCGTACTCAAACTTCAATATAAATCCCAACTTTTGTTTCGAAAGAATTAGAGGAAGTAATAATAAAAACTGGAATGCTTTCAAACAAATTTAGAGAGCCTGGAACATTTTTCATTAAAGTTATTTATAGATTATATTATATTACATCAATCCACCCCCTAACTCATAAATTAATATAATGCTTTAAAATTTTGAGTTTTGTCTCCTATAGTGTTACTCTGAATGCCGGTAAAATTTCAAATTGCTAAGGTGAAAATTGCAAAAAGTCATTTTAAAGGTCCCTGGTCGCCTTAAAACCAACTATTTAGTCTTATGCACAATATCAAACGCATTTGTCCGCCATAAGGGCTTTGAGTTTGAATGTATCATTACAGCTACTTTATGACTCAGATTATTTTCTGAGAATCTGTTTTCTTTTAAATCAGAGCTGATAGATATTTAATTACATTCATTTTTAGGGTTCTGTTGCATTCATTAATTAATCAAAAATTTAAGAATTAATTGTGAAATTATTGCAAACAAGTAATATAATTTTTTTAAAGCCAATACCTACTTATGTCAACAAAGAAAAATTATTTATTTTAGTAACTTCTTTTAAAATAATTACAATTAATATAAATAATTTATCAAAAAATTATGTTTGTCCAAAACAAAATCAAGTCCGTATCTGTTGAAAATAAATCAGATTACACTGTGCATACTTGAATTTTAAACGCCAATTAGGACAACACAAATGCGTGAATTTTTTACGAGAGTTGGGGTGACGGAATACAAAATAGAAATTTTTACTTTACTTTGTTCTATTTTATTTTAACTCAAAAGTACTTTAAAATGAATCCGAAAAAATCTATGAATTAACAATGATTAATTTTAAAGGCATCAAACACTAAGAAAATAAACAGAATCGTTTGAAATAAAAGGTCGAAAACATGTTAAGGCTAACCTCAGTTGCGTGAGAAAAAAACAAACTGAAATCTTACTTATTTGGTGGTGTTGAAATAAAGATTTTTTATCGGGAAAGTTAGTTTTTAATTAATAAATAAAAATTAATATAATAAATAAATTAATATTTGAAAAAACTGTTTTAACACCAAGTGTCATCTACTACAAGTATAAAAATACGTATTTGAACTTGAGTGGATGAAAAAAAAAGTATTTTATTAACGATTGAAAATTTGAAAATTTGAACAAGATATATATATATATATATATATATATATATATATATATATATATATATATATATATATATATATGATATTGCAAAAACCGAAACTCCATACATTTTTGTTGCACTTGAATCCAAACCCGAGGATAGCTTTCAGTTTTCCGTTTTTAAGTATTTGAATATTGGTTTTGAAATTATAAAAATTCTTATACTACAATAGGATTTTTATATAATGATTTCATTCAAATACAGAATAAATCTGCGACCGGGATAATTTTTTTAAAATTTCCAGCCAAATGGTTTCAGCGTTATAACAATTTTAAAAGAATGTTTTTATAAAAATATTCGTAGATTTTCAATTAGAAACATATGTATAGAACATAATAAAGTCCTCTTTTTTGATGTTTCTCATTTTAAATATATTTATGTATTTTCATCATTAAAATTATTAATAATAGATTTGTTAACCAATATTTCTTTTTAAATTTATCTATATGTGAATATTTTATAATGTGGGAAGAATTCCAAGCATCCCAAAAGTGAGACGCATGAAATATAAAATATACTTCATTATTTAGGAAAAATTTCAAATCCCTGAGTTTATTTTCACACGTTTAAGGCAATATTTACTTTCATTATGTACAAAAAATTAGATATACTTTCTATTTTGGTTGTTTTTTAAATTTTAATTTTCAACTCATCATTGTTAGCTTCATAAAATTCGGTAAAAATAATCCAAAATTTTCTACTATACGACGTCTTTAATATGAAATTGGTAGTTTATTAAATTCATTAATTAATTGATAATTTAAGCTCCAAATATGTTAAAACTGTATTATCATCTATAACATAAATGCATATAAAATTTCAAAATTCTGATAGGCAAGTAAAGGAAGTAAAAATTAATTACAAAAATTCTTTTTTACAAACTTAAAAAACGAATTAAATTAAAGTATATAATTCATAATTTTAGCAATGTGGAATTTCTATACTGATAAGTAATCTGACTCGAAAATTGTGAAAGATTTTTTGATATAGGATACCAATTTTTAATCTTGATTATGAACTAGAGCATCACAATAATCTCCTTTCATTTTCTACTTATTTCATCATATAATATGACTGTGGTTAGCTTAATAACAACAGTATTCAAATCCTGACTTCAGCAAAAATCTGCCCTGTATACGAAGACCTGTTCTACGCCCCATTCGAATACTCCTTCATGCTAAAATTATTAGGAGATGGATAAAGTAATAGTAGGTGAGGTACCATCATTGGTACACGAATGTAACCATTCATTCTGAATGTCATTCTAATTAATATTTTTAAAAATTCTTGCGAGATAGCTGTTAATACAAAAACCGTATAATATCAGAGGCTCTCACATTAATTTTCAGGAATTAACACTTTGACTGCCATGACTATCATATGTGATAGACAGTGATGTTTCCATTGGGGCACTGGCTATCATATCTGATAGCCATGGTGTTTCAACACTTTAGGCTTTGCCTATCAAAAACGATATCAGTTACATAAAAATCATATTGGAGTTTGATTGTTGGGCCCCCTTACGATGGGTTAGATATACGTGGTTTGTGCAAATTGATATATGAGCCGAGTCCATGTGCTAAGTTTTGTGGAAAATGAAATATTTTTAATATGCAACAAAAAAGTTGTATATATAAATAGAGAAAGAGAGAGAGTATGTGATAATTATATATGAAGAATGTGATAATAAATACATATATTTAGAGTTTGTGAACATAAAAAAATATAAATACAGTATGTTATGCCTTTAATTTGGAATAAAGTTACATTCAGTGTTTGGCATTGAAGCAATTACGACATAATTGAGGCTGGTCATGACAATTGTCACAGTATGTGGAAATTAGCTTTGCTTGTTTTCTGGCCAATTAACGACCCTTTGTCTCAGAAATGTTGATATAGCATGTATGACATTTACGTCGCAACTTTTTACCATTTTCATGGACCCTATCAATTAAGTGGTGCGCTTTTTTTTTTACTTTTTTGTGCATCAAAATCGGGATGTATATCCTTACTAAGCAGCTGAAAAACCGAGATCTGCCTAGACTTCAGAATTTTCCTTTTTGGGTTTGTTACATGTCGATATGCAACTCATGAGTTAACTACTGCAACTCCTAACAATTCTAATCCTAGTTTTTTGTACCATTTAACATCCTTTCCTAATGTTGTGGCATAAGCACCCATCTGATCTCTCATTGAAGAATTCGCATTAACTTTCGTTGGGTGCTTTGGCTATCTTTTTTGGTAGCCAGGATGAAAATCTTCTCATGTGCTGCAAAATGAACCAGATTGAAAAATATTGCTTTTATATGTAGTTTTACAATAAAAAAATACAAATTACAAAAAAAATGGCCCCGTGGTGAGCATTTGCAATTTTGGCTTGGCAGTCAAAGTGTTAAAGCAATTCAATATTTACATTTTTCTGTTTCCTATGTGCTGAAATAAATATTTATGCTCATAATTAAGGGTCATTACTTTCTGAATGCTAATGATTAAAAATTAACATTTTTCCTTATGTTAACTCAAAAAGAGAAATTAATTTTTTTCATGTCCTTTTTATTTAATCAATTAGATTCGACTCGTATTCAAGAATACGTACCAAATATGCGGTGCAGCTTTGATTTCAGGATTTTTGCAGAGATAATAGGGATTGATTTCACAGCACATATGATGATGATGACATGTTCGCCAGGAAGGGCGCAGTAGCTCTTGAGGGTATAGACCCCTGATCACCCGAGGGCAGAAGTCTGTCTTTCAACTCATATGAAGATGATACACAATTATCACATTAGCTTGCACAGCCCCTTTTTACATGGGGGCACATTCACTCACCTCAAGGATAGAAGACACAAGAAAAACCATGGCTTAACCGGTACTCGAACCTGGGAAACCCAGATCTCGAGGAAGACGAGCTACCTCTGTGCCAGGATGCCGGCCACAGCGCATTTAAAGTAAAGTAAAATGAAGTAACATAGGCAGGTACGACCTTCATTTGACCGTGGCGTCGCGGGAATTGATTATTATTTTGTAAAGAACACATGTTACTTTCAAGCCACAAGAGATCGGATCTCTAGAAAAAACCAAAATATAATGAAACATAAAACACACATTTTTAAACAATTTTATTTAACATCCAGTCATGTTTGTACTGACTGAATTTTGTACTCATTTCTGGTGTGCAAAAGCATTGGAAATGTATTCATTCATTGACTTCAAAAGACAACAGAATATTTTAATGACTTTACAGATCATAATTATAAATTAATCATTATTTAACTAAATATTTGTTTGTACATAAGAAACTCAATCCCGTAATCAGTTTAAGAAATACTAATTTTTAGATTCTGAAGAATAAAACAAAAATCAGAAATGTATGAAAAGCAGGAAAAGAAATAAACAGAATATGAAACAACAATAAATGTGTGGAGAATAAAAAAAACTGCATAATATTTCTATTAGCTTTTCTCACAGTTGGAATTATTACTTTTATCTCAGATTTTTGATTTTAAAAAATGATGTCTTTTTAAAACTGATAAAAAGACTTTTCAAAAGTTTTTTTTTCTATTATATACTTTTATTTAATATTTTTAATGTTAATTATGAATTTTTGTGATTAGATATGTATTAACATCCTAATGTGCTAGAATTTTGAGATTTTGTATACTTTTGTATTCTCAACGACAATAAATTACTTTAATATTTTCTGAGTTTATTTGTCGTTAATTTAATTGCCTTTTAATTACGTAAGTATAACACAATCCGTTGTTAATGTTGAGAAAATTTTTTATTTTTAATATTATAAAATCTTTAAAACACGATTTATAAATTGAAGTTTAAAAGAATGATTATATAAATTCCTACTTTTTAATACAGAAATAAAAAGAGTTACTTTTTTTATTAAATTCATTAAAAATTGTTTTTGAAGCAAAAAGGATTGACATGTCAAAATAATAAACTGATCTAAAAAATCACAAGAATGCATTTCTATTCGAAAAAATATGATAGAGCCGCTGGACATATCTAGGTAGAGGATTTGATGAAGACTGAGAAAAGTGGAATCACTATAGTAACGGAGAAGCATGTTGTTGCTAAGCAACCAAACGCTGCTCTGATTCTTGATTGCCCTTCAGTTAACGGTCTAGTCAGAATTATTTGTAGTCATCGTAACTCATTCTGTAGCCTTCGATATTTGACAGAAACTGCTTTAGGAAAATTTAGCGAAATAACATGCAATATTCATTTTCGTGCCTTTTTTTATTATTATGAAAGCGTGCGTGGAGAAGAACCCTTTATCAGAAAGGGAGACACGTGTGTTATGATCAATCCGAATAAAAATAAAATACACATCATCGTGCAAGAATTTTATCTACAACATGGTTATACCGATAGTAAAATATAATTCTAAAAGAAGAACTTGGATTGAGTGTTGGAATTAAAAAAATGATTTGAGTTTTGGTATAATATTAGAAAACTTTAAGCTTAAAAAACGTTTTTAGAGAAAGTACGACATCATTATCAAAACCAGAGCACCATTTCAATAAAATGTGATAATTAAATATTTTTGAATTTCATTTGTAGAAAAAGCAATCTATATGCTATATAAATTCTTTAAAAATTATTCCGAACAAATTATGTGTTTTGGAAATGTTTAGTGTTTTTAAAAATTCTGTTAATTCAGAAATTGTAAAAAATTCTTCATATTACTTCTTTATTTCCTAAACTATTTTTTTTAATTTAAGGTTTATTTTTCCCTTCTTTCTGAATTTTTAAAAATTCCTTTGGTTCTTTCTTTTGAATCCCAGGATTCCTTGAAATTCCTAGATCTGAATGAAGATAAAGAAAGTAAGGAACATATTTGCATATATGATCAGCTATAGTAAAGAATAATAGAGAAAGCACGACATCATTATCAAAACCATTTCAATAAAATGATATAAACAAATATTTTTGGATTTCATTAGAAGAAAAAACAAACAATTTAATTGTGTTATAAATTCAATGTAAATTATTCCGGACAAATTTTTAGTTTTGTGTAGAATTCTATTTATTCAGAAATTGTAGAATATTTTTCGTATTACTTCATTATTCACTAAACTATTTTTTAAATTTAAGTTTTGGTTGCTTCTTCTTCTCTGGATATTTGACAATTCCTTTGGTTCTTTATTTTGAATTCCAGGATTCCGTAAAATTCCTGGATTTGATTAGAGATAAGGAAAGTTTGGAACATATCTGTATCTATCAGCAGTTCAGTAATGGATAATTGAGAAAGTTAGGCCTCATTATCAAAGCCAGTGCATTATTTCAATAAAATGTGATAAATAAATATTTTTGTATTTCTTTTAGAGAAAAAAGATTATATGTGAAGTAAATTCTTTAGAAATTACTAGGGACCAGTGCATTTGTTTTGAAATTTTTAGTTATGTTTAGAATTCTGTTAGTTTCAGAAATAGTAAAAATTTAACATGCAAAAAAGATGTAATAGTTACTTTTTTACACTTGTTACTATGATTCTTTTATTCCACAGCTTAGAATAAAATGGTGATAGACGGAAATAAGAAAATGGCTCATAAAAATCGTATTATATCATTAAGATCAACAGAACAGATAATATAGTCTTCATTACATAGAAATGTTAACATTTTTATTTAATTATCAAAAATTAAAAATAGAATATCCTGTAGCATCATATATAATGTCCTATAATATCGAAACAAAATCCACTGGTTTATGTAGTATTTCGATTATCTGTTCCCTTTCAATTTCATCTATATCACCCTTTTATGGAGAAGCATATTTTTCTCCAAGAGGAGATTTAAAAAGTTATTTAAGATTGTAAAAAAGCCATTTTTTGTTTACAAAATTTGACCAAGATAAATCTACAGGGATCTTTCACTGCTGTACTTTAACGTACCCAATAATTACAGAAATTCTGTCTGAAAGAAGAGCTATAATAATTCCATTTTTCATTTTTTTACTTAGTTCTAAGTTCCAGTACTATCATAGTCTTTGGAGAATGACATGCTTTCTTCATTTTACGCTCTAATGCTTTTCACAAACATAGACTGTGGCCACATCAGAAATCACAATCTTACTTGTTGTTGTCTACACATGTTTGCTTTTTGTTTTCGAATTTTTCAGCGCTATTTTCGTATTACTTATTACTGTAGGTGGTAATGTTGAGAAAGCAGCTAGTTTTAATTCTTTTAATGGAACAGCTTTTAAAACATTACTATTTTCCCATCGCTTTTTGATACTGAAGGAATTTCCAACGCTTCCTTTGAAGCTGTAAAAGGCGTGTTCACTGCTATTCGGTTATCTATTTCAGTTTAATGAGTGGGTATTTATAACCTTGAACGCCATTCACAGCATTTTATAAAGATGGGTTTTTTTTTGTCAGATGCTTTAAACGTATTCGGGAAAGGAGCTTTAGAGACATACTTTTTCTATATGTATATAGATATATTCCACTATTCTGAAATCACATCTTTAAAATTCCCTTCTACTTTTTCTTCAAAAGTTAAAATGATGCCAGAGACAAATTGCAACATATTTTTAAATTGTTTGTGATGGACGAAATAAATTACTTAATAAAAAAGGTGGAAGACATTTTTTTCTCCATACAATGATGAAATATGCATAGTATGAATAGTCTTGAATCTTTGGCTATATAGGGAGGGAAAATGATACTTCTTGACATTTAAATAATTTGTAAAAGTTAGTTAAGTTTTTCAACTGAACTGTTGTTCCTTAAAAACCCTAATATATATAAATATATTATAGATATTCTTCTATTTCCAGGTAATCATGAAAAAAGGATAACTAGGCTTATTTAATATGAAAAATAAATTCTTAGTTTGATCAGAATATGTACATATGTCACCCATTTCTCGAAAGGAATAACATAAAAACCATTATCTAATATACTCGAATGGCTAAGCCTAACACTGTGTTTATTTTATTCTACTTTGTTTAAGCTACATTAAAAAAATTAAGTAAAGAATTATGTCCTTAGGAATAAGAGTAGACAATGTATCATCCTATTTTCAGAACTTTAATTGACATAAAATATTGAGTAAACTTCAAGGTTCCATATACAGAGAGGAACTTAAAAGTCGAAGTATACCGATTGGTACTAAAAGAGTATTGCCAAATAAAAAACAAAATCTAATTAAAAATATCTTTTATAATGCAAAAAAAATTAGCACGACAATAAAAATAATAAATTTGGTAGCTTCTGTATGTTTTCTGTAGACTGTTCATTTTACCCCATTCTATCCTATTTATTTACAAATTTATTCTTTATTTGTTAAAAAAAATTAACACTAATTCATATGTAATTAAATCTATTATACATGTATTTTCAAAACCAAAATATCGTTACTGAATACACGGTTTAAATTAACATGACAACAGGAAGAAATGAATGTTTGAATCATGCCAGAATTACTTAACCCCCTGACATACGAATTTATTTAACTTTCTAATTAGATTACACATCCTAATTTGGTCATTTATTGTTAATTTGATTTTTTAATAATATAAAGAGCATTCGGGACATTAAAACATCGCTAAGTGATTTTTGCGTATTTAAATACTTAATTCTATGGCTTAGTTGCAGACATGAAACTAAAAATTCAGTAATTTGATGCGCATGTCAGACATGTCATTGTATGCAATTTATTTTTCCGTTTTTCAAATGTTATGATCTTTTTGCTATTTTTTAAATGACGGAAATTGATTTTTAATATACTTAATTTTTTTAATTCAAAAATTTCCTTCTAAATTATTAGCTTTTTAATTTAAAACTTCGAAAGTAATGCACATATCAAACTAAAATTGATTTAAAATTTGCTCCCCATTTTAAATCAATAAGTTTTTGACTTTCTATTCAGATCTGCGTTAACAACAGATTTCAACTAAACTTCGCTGCTCCTTATGTTCCATTGCGTTTAATCAGTACACAATGTACAGTTTCTCTGCGCTAATACTAGCCACAAATGCCACACATTGTGCGGCAATTTCGCTAACAATGCCTCTTGGCATAATGCGATGACAAAGCAAATACATCTGCGAACGATTTACTATTTGCATATTCTGAGGAGCAAGCACGGGCATTCGAGACAAGAATTTCGTATTTGTAGGATTGGAATTCTGACAACGTCGAGGGCCTTTTGTCGGAGGCGCTGGCAAGGAATTTAATTACGTGCAACCCCGCATATTTCTGAGTGGGAGTGGGGTGGAGAATTACGCGCAGATTAAAACTTGGAGTGCACGGACCGGGGACAAGAGATGGGTTTGTTGCGCAGGCGTTTTCTGGTAATGCACGGAAAGGATTTTCTGCTCCGTTGCACCCGCTTTTTGTGCGTGGGTGCTCATTTGGATTAATGGCTTAGTTTCCCAGAAAAGGCGAACTGTCCGTGAATTGCCTTTTTTTTTTTTTTTAAATAGGGGAGAATTAAATGATCATTCAGCGGGAAACTGTTTTAGAAATAACCCTCAATGAGAGTGACTTTCAACTGGTATGCCATTAGCGAATTCTTTAAAGCCAAGTTATTCGTATTACAAGTTTTGGATGATGATTTATTGATTAATGTGTTCTCTGCAGATGATCAGCTGCCACGTCATCATAGATTTCCCATTACTATTATAAATCCGAGTGCAAGCTACTGTGAGAGTCAATAAAAAGTAAACACCCATGAATGATATAAAAAATGTTATATTTCAAATATATTATTGACTTATGAAATAAATTAGATACATTCAATTATTAACTTATTCATGTAGGATGCAAGAACTTATAAACTTTTAATTAAATCAAAATGCAAAAAGAAAGAATTAAACTAAAACAGAAAAACATCGGGCTTCAATAAAAAGTAATTATAAAACATTGATATTGACAAAAGCAACGAAAGTTGCAATATTAATTGTCTACAAATCTTTTTTATCTCTGTTTTTAATTGTCTAGGCATAGTTATAATCAGTTCTTTGAGTATTTTGGGAGCGCTTTTTTTTTGTCATTTTTCTTTGACAGTTTGTTTCAACTCTTCTTTATTAGGAATGGTTATTTGACGTACATTTTTCTCAAGATATGCCTACATATTTTCAATAGTGTTTAGATCTGGTGAATGTGGAGGACGGCGATAGAGTAACTATTCTTTCACAATCTTGGATGTGATTGGGCTCGTTTTCATGTTGGAGGATCCAGCTTTGTGACAATTCCAAATTCACAACACTAGGGAAATATTATCATTTAAAATATTTAAGTAGTCATATTTGATCATTGTAGATTTTTCCAAATTACCGGGGATTCCTGCAGCCGCTTAAGTCCCTCAGATCCTAACAGATCCCTACCCCATGTTTAATTGTCTTAACTGATTATTTATTGCTAGTTTCTTCATTCTTTGGTCCCCATATTTTTGCGAGCTTCTATACACCAAAAAATTCAGTTTTTTTCTCTCATCACTAAATAAAACAATATTCGAAAGATCTAAATTCTTATTAAGGTACTTTTTGGCAAACAGTGGAGGTTTTACCTGGTTCAATTTTGGGGTGAAGGGTTTCTTACGTCTAATCTTGTTATGTAACTTATGTTCATGAAAAGTTATCCAAACAGTTCTTGCACTTACTAACTTCGTTGATCTTTTCAATTGTCTCATAGTTAAAAAATAAAAGGTTAATATTTTTTTTTATGATTATTTATCTTATTATAGAAGAAAAACATAAAAACACGAAATGATTTATTAAAAAATATTCCATTTTAAAGCTTTTTTTTTAAAAAAAATTTTTATTTGAGTGCTTTTAAAATAAAGAGTGATTAAAATTACAAGTAAAGTGAAATTAATTCAGTCTAGCAGACATTTCGAAAAGCTGACATATAAAAATCTTTTGTTTGTTTATTTTTTCCAACTTTGTTGCTCCAAATCTTTTGTTTGTTTACTTTTCAGAATAATTAGTTGGCACAGAACCAGAACACAACAAACAAGGGCCTCAAACAATTTTTTCTCTCGTGAATTAGTATTGTTTAAAAAAAGTTTTTTTGTAATATTAAGCTTAAGAAAGCTTTCACAAAAGCAAAAAGGTAAAGTTTAAAATAGGAAGGAACTGAAATAAAGGAAATTTTATGTAAAATTCATATTATATTTAACACAAATGCTGTAAAAGTTTAAACGCAATATTTTAAGCGAGGCAATTTTTTCCTCACAGTATCAAAACGGATGTCCTACATCTAGCTTTTGCGTTTTTGAACTATTGTATTTACAAAATCTCAAATATAATTTCCCTTTTATTTTTGTCGTGGAAGGTCAGGATTCTTCCTCATTTCTGGTCGTGGATTCCTTCAGACCTGACAATTGAAGCGTTTGAAGATCAAAATCCTTTCTTTTAACATATTTTGTCTCGAGAAAGTAAAATTAGTGTACTATAACTTTTTTTCGCCTTGCTGCCACTATGCCTGGTTAAGTGATACAGATAAAAATACTCAGACAAACGGAAATAACATAACAATTAACCATTGTTCTTCTCTCTAGAAGGGGTCACGGTGGCTTGGTGGTAAGGTCATAGCTCGTAACCCGTTGGGTTTGCAGTTCGCGACACGATTCCACCGAAGAACCGTCGTGTAAGTGGGTCATATGCACGTTAAATGTGTCGTAGCCAAACGTCATCTGTTGGAGTACAGAGAGGGGGATGCGAGCTCAGGCGTCGTCCTCGTCATCTGACCAGCCTGCAAAATTACGATGCTCATCACAAAATCGCTTTAGTGCTGCTTTGCAACGGGGTGTTAAAATAATTAAAATAAACTAAATGAAAAAAATCTCCCACCTAGAGAGTTTCAATAGCATGTGTAAAGTTATTAAAAATAATTTTATTAAAAAGTGTCAGAAAACCCAAAGAAGTTTTAAAATATTCTAGAAAAAAATACAAAGTCTTCAAGGCCACTTTATTGACTTTTAAAGCAGTAACTCGATAGAAATAACGAAACCTCATTGGTCTGCAAGCGCCTTTGAACCTATTTCAAAAATTGTAAATCCATATTCCAAATTATTAATTGAAGTTTATATGATATCTCATTTTAATTTGAACATGTTCAAGTACGTAATCCTTGAAAAAGCAAGTGAAAATACAAAATTAAATAACCTTGAAAATATCTTAAATTTTTTTCTCTTTAAAAAATTGTGGAGCCTTTAGGTAGGTGCCTATTTTACTTATTTGATAATTCTTGTCTGCCTATATAATTGAAGCCCAAGGCATCTATAACCATTCGCTCTTTTCTCTCTGTCTATACGTCACTGATTTTGAGATAGCTTTTAATGCCATAAAATAAATCCAGCCATACAAAAGACTATCTAAATATAAAAAAGAAAATAATAATAAATTTAACATGCTACCTGCATGGAATCATATTTCATGCTTGAATAACTTGCAACCTTAGTTTGAATACAAAATCCTTAATAGCGTCAACATTAATTTTCAAGGAAATTCATCGCGAACCGTTTATAATAGGCTAGTTTTTTTCTTCTTTTTAATTTCTTGAAAGATTAACAAAAAAAGATAGCATCGCATTCACGTGATGCAGATTTATGGTCAACGCTGCTTATCTTAGCCATTCTTCTCTAGGTATCAAAATTAAGAAGTTGATGATGGCTTTGAAGTTCGGATGAATTTATTATTTCTAGAGGCTGCATTAGAAGTAATCATTGCTTCAAAGGGCTTATTTCATTCTGTTTAGTTCTTCCATTTATTTTCTTTTTAAAGATCAGTTACTTCTGCGTTTTCCCCTGACTTATGAAAGCGAATTAGTTTCAAAAACTAATCTTAAGAATAATATTAATTAAAAAGCAATTATTTATATTATTTCTTTTAGATCTATGAATAAAATACCGAAGAAAACAGCCAAAATATTTGAATGGCAGTAATATTAGTTCTTAGGAAGATATTTTTTTTTTAGTTTTACTAAAATAACAAAGTTTAAATTGAAGGCATTGCCGATGATACGTTTAACAAAATACTAGTCTTTGTCGGTAGTACGAAGGAGAGACTTTTAAACAATGTAATCATTCTAACTTCTTCATTGCCTTTCAACAGTTTAGCTCTTCAAAATCAAAAACAGATAACAAATATTTATAAACATTTTTGTTTTTTTAATCGTCCTAATAGGTTCAGTTGGTGGACATAGATCAATATCTTATACCGAGTCATTTGTTAATCTGAATGCAAAACACCAAGATAAATTCTGGCCACTATGCCTTGGATAGTTATGATTTCTCTAAGGTATTCAACTGAAATATATTCACATTTGTGGAATTGAAAATCAAATTTTGATATTTTAGCTAAATGAAATAATTTCAAAAGAATTGGGGTTCTTAAATCTTTGCAGAAACAAACCGCAATAAGGATAAGTCTAGCCACTTTAAAGAAGTAACCATCAGATCAAAGATAAACAACATAGAAATATAAACATCCTGGGATATTCTGGTTACGAAGGGTCAATTTTTGACAAAAGTGTCATATCCTTCACAGAAAAATTCCCTGGTTTTAATCCCTGCCTGAGGGTGACCTTTAAAGAAGTCTTTGGGCCCGATTCATTGTATTTTTTTCCTTTTGATCTTGATTTTTACTTTAAACTTAATTCTTATCGCTAATTTAGTTCATTTTGAAGAAATAATTTTGCACATTCCATCTTTAATATTCAGGAAATATTGGCTTAATTCAAACTGTACAAGAACATCTGTCACATTTCAGGGAGATTTTATTTGATACTGTCTGACTTTTAAACTCATTTTGAAACTTATTTTGATAAAAATCTCCATGGCTCGTACATTTCAACATCTCACATATGCGCATATCGGATTCTACATCACACTATTGTCTTCCCCCAACTTAATGCCCTTATTCAAAATTACTCGGATTCATAAGTGCTCTTTAAAGTCCCAGTAATCACAACTTATTACAGAATACTTTTACTACTAGAAAAGGTTTTACTCCAAATCCAGTGCTATAAACCTATTATTGCTTTGACTCTGATATACAGGGTGTCTTAGCAAGACTGGATAAACACTAGCACAGCCAGATTCGTTGTTTGGAAGACATAAAAAATGTCCAGAGAACTGTAACTCTACGACCTATAGCTTTAGAGAAAAATGCGAGTCCGAGGGACGAAAAAGGAAGTGTTTATTCTCTTTTGGTGCGATATGGTCTGTTGGACTTGGTTAGATGTCCAGGTTAGTAATAACAACAGGGATTAGTAACAACAACAACATGACTTTGATATGGGCTGAATTAAGCTAAAAATTAAGAAATTAATTAA
>JAOUZG010012691.1:708746-725408 GCA_026289955.1 Argiope argentata | reverse complement strand
AGTGATTGCTTTGCCACCTGTCAATTTAGACAAGGAATTCTAGTTTTTTTAAAGATATCCGAGTGTTAAGTACTTTTATCCCTTCGTTACTGGTTTGGGGAAGATGAAATCAGCAGTTTTGTTAAGCGCGTTAGAAATAATTAAATGGGAATTGGATCAGGAAATAAGAGAACATTTTAGAATGAAGTTAACATGGGCTTATTTAATATAAAAATTAGAAAATAAATTGAGATATAAATTTGATTATATATATGTAATGATTCTGTTTTTCTACGAGGTTTATGTTTAGAACAACTTCAGCAATCATTTCAAATTTCTAAGTAGCATTTGATGATAAATTCTTTGATCTAGCATTCGAATTTTTACTAACTCATTTTTTCAAAGTAGGAAAATAAGCAGAATAAAACTGAATTAGAAACGATAAATATCTGTGTATTTACAGAAGCATTATATCTGCACCTTAGAAAAAAGATCGCCAGTACTAATACATGAGTGTCATCGTGCTCTTTTTCCGATTGCAGATCGTTATCTCTCAGCGGGAAGCACGATCAAAAATAAGAGATTAGAAAAGGGAAGAGGGATTGTGAGATGCCGCCTGAACATTGTACTCGCGCTCTTTCAGTCTCCCTTGGGACAGTCGAAATGGAAATAAAAGGACTTGCACTCTCGATGGAATCGGCGCGGTCTTTGGTCGCAACAGATGGAATGGGTTATAATGGTGAAGGGGAAAGTCTGATATGCAGATTGGGAAGTATGATCTATTATATGCAACCTAGAAACATATTTTTTTTTGTTCCAGATTTTAATTCTGGGTGAACTTTATTATTAGCGTTATACATTTGGTTAATGTGGTACTTACTGTGAGAAATGCAACCAGCCTTTAGAAGTCAGGACTAAAATAACACAGGCCTAATTTTCGATCCTAGCTTTAGTTCTTGCTAAAACTTAACCCTTTTCCCTCGAATGTCTGTTCTCAAGCACATAATGGTGAAGGGGAAAGTTTGATATACAGATGGGAATGTATAATCTATTATATGCAACTTAGAAACAGATTTTTTTGGTTCTAGATTTTTATTCTGAGGCACCGTTATTATTAGTGTGATACATATGGTTAATGCAGTACTTACAGGGAGAAATACAACTAGCTATTAGAAGTAAGAACTAAACAAACAAAGACCTAATTTTCAATCCCTGCTTTAGTTCTTGCTAAAAATTTAACTCTTTTCCCTCGGATGTCTGTTCTCAAGCACCATTCAAAAAGTTCTCCCCATCTAACGCACCGTTCATTCTCAAATTTTATATGCTCATTTTTAAACTTAAATTTTAAAAATACCCACTGAGGACTAATATGTATGACATTTTCGTGGAAATTCAACTTAAAACTATTGTATCCGGGTATATTTATTTCTCTGAGTAATAAAAGAATCCTAGTATTTGGTGAATAATTATTCGCCGAATTATTTTTTCCAGTGCAAAGGGTTAACATTCAGAGAGCAGATTCATTATATAAAGGATTAATTATGAAGGGAGGAAATGGTATAAGAATGTGCTTACCAATGATGGTATCAATCTCTTATAGTCCTACTGATCAAGCAAATACATATTCTAATGAACGCATTCCAGCCTGAGGTCTGGAATGCGTTCATTCCTGGTCCATTTCCCGAGTCATAAGAGAAATGATACGAGTCTTCTAAAACAGAAGGCTTAAACATATAGTCATCTGTTTCAGTGGAAAAATAAGCGAAAAAATTATTCTTTAGAACCCTAAATTTTGAAAATAACCTACCAACAAGTAGATTTTTCTTCACTCTTAGTATGGTAAAAAAAAGTGAGTAAGTTTAGATACTTTAATGATTCCATTGAGTGGTCCCTGAGCCATCATAATCTTTTATAAGACCCAACAAAACCATTTTAACCATTTTGTTCCCTAGTTTTCTAAACCTATAAATAGTTGCATTCAATTAAAACATACTCCATTATATAATCTAACATCTGTAAATATATTAACAATTGTAATCAATGAAATGTGTAATTGTTGTGTTTAATAGACATTTGTTTCCTTCTTCATTTAAATGATCTTGAAGTCTTGATTCAGCGCTCTGGTCGAAGTGAAAGGACATAGACTTGATCTTGTATATAATCTTTACAGTTCCTAGTTAAAAGTAATTCATATTCTGTGAAAAAAATATTGGGACACACTGAAATATTATTTTGTTATATAAAAAACATAATAATTTTAAAAAATGCAATTATTGTTATAATTGAAAATAAAAAAATGAAGTAATAACATCTGCTTAAAAAAGTATTAGGAAACTTCCCAATAAGTTAAAAAAATAATGCAAATTTAAAAACTAATATCTTGTTGGGCCACCTTTGCATGACCTTTATTTAACATGGATTAGACCAATTTTTTGAAAAATGATCCACTGACTTTGGTCTACTTAGATCAAATGTTTTCTTAATTCCTGGTTGTTAGAAATTAGATGTTCACCTAGTTTTTGCTGGACATAATCCCACAAATCCTCAATGGAATTCAGGTCTGGACTTTGTGTAGGAGTCTAAATAGCACTAGGAAGTAGTAAAAGACTTATAACTAGCAAATATCAACAGCATGTTTTGGGGTATTATCTTAGTATAGTTTAAAATATCTAGAAATTCCCGGATTGCTCGCTTTTTCCTTTAAATTTCACTTGAGAATATCAAGATAGACATATTTATTCTTTGTACCATAAATAAAATATAAGTTCCTAACATCGAGCTTGACATATAACCCCTGACTATTTTATTGTTACCTACATAATTGACAGTAGGCCGTAAATTTTTGATATGCATTTTTTCCACCAAACCTTTTGCTTGCCGTCCTATAGGAAAACTTTATATTTGCATTCATCAACAAAAATTACATTTTCTCAAAATTATTTTGACTGCTTTTCATACATTTTAGCAAATACCAGCATAAGTAGTCGATTTGCTTGGCTAATTTAGGGTTTTTTAGGTACTTTACCGTGATATTTATATTTTATTAAAACATTTCTGACAGTTTAAGGATTTACAAATTTTCCTGATTTACTTTTATTTTGAAAAGTCACGTTTACTCCACTAGTTTTTGGGTTAAAGCGAAATTATTTTATTATTCATCTCTCTTCTCGTTCATGAAATGCAGTTGAATGCCCTGATCTTTGCTTGTTTTCAGCACTATTTATTTTCTTGAACCTATGAATAATGTTCAAAACAATAGTGTTACTCAATTCAAGATATTTCCAACACAACTGACTTATTTTCCATTTTTCAATGATTTATTTCAAGATTTCACACATCAACCGATATTTTTTAATTCTCGCCATTTTTCCTGTAAGTAATTGAATAATAAGTAATCTGTGGAAACTTTTACGTTTAAAATTATAGTCTAAAACAGTGATAGTAAATTTAATTTCATTGATGTGCTGTATACTTGTTGAATTTCTCATTTCGAAAATGTCCCAATACTTTTTTACACCTATTTACCTATGAAATATATTTGAAAAGCTAGATCTAATTATAATTCTAAAATACCAATAAAACCTTTCTTACAAACTGCACAACAATCGATTTTATATCATATTAAATACTGTCGGTCTCTGGAAACCACCACAATCTATCCAGAAAATTTAGAGTCAGTCACCGATGATTGACATGGCATTTAACAAGTTAATGCATGATCTTTGTCGATACGTGATATATTTGACATATCCTATATAATGATATCGAAAAGAGCCATCCATTGAATGTGATGACTCGAGAACCAATGTCATTTGCGTTTGATAACATCACAATTGCTGGATCCAAAGTAGGATCTTTAGCATCGTTTACATTGTAGCTGCAATGATTTGAATGATGTTCAAGCGATTCAATGGGATTATAAAGAAACAACAAAAGATTGTTCATATGGACGTTTTTTTTCTAATATTCTAAACTGTCCAGCCCTGCTTTCATCCAATACTTCTTGTGCACAGCCGACCACCCCATTTCCACTAAACGAACCAGTATCGATGTAGGCGACTGGCCTTTATCCAATACTGTCTCTGTTTCCATACATTTCGTGTACCATATACGAATTAGCAGGGACGTGGTAAATGCTTTTAACATTTTAATCAGATTGTATATTCAGTATTTTTTTCAAGTAACCTGCTGAAAATTATGCCCTTTTCTGACGAGTGATAATTTGTGGTGATTTATTCAACAGTCTTTACCATCTACAGAGCATAAGAAAAATGTATGAACGCAATGTGATCATGAAGTTTGATAACAACTGAATGCATGGAATAAATTTTGCCCATAGGGATCATTCATCATTAACAAAAATATCTTTGGAAATTGTTAACAGGATTTGTAAGCATTCTATAAATTTCAGAATAAAAATCATGGAATTTTTATAAGTATGCCAGTGGGTTTTATTAGATGGATCTTGAAAGAAATATTTCCCATCATTAAACTACAGTTAATAGTAATGAGGTCAATTCTTTACTTTCTTATTTAGTAATCATCAGAAAAATTGAAAACTGTATTAGCTACAATAAAGAAATGAGTAAAATTTAGATAATTTAAATAAATATTTCATACAGAGTAAATGAAAGAATTTAACTAAAAGTGACATTTGTAATTTTGTTATGTGCATTTTAATTGTACGACGTGGAATATATATAAAATCAGCCAAAAACATTATAATTTTTTTAAGCTTTTACATTTCGCTAAAAGCTTAGTTAAGTCGAGAATGAACCGAAATTTTTTGAGGTCATTTAGAAGTATTGTAATGTCCATGTAGGTAAAAATAGAAGTTTCACAAGGAAGAACTTCAACATTTTATTATATAAACGAATCAGTACGGTGTTTTTTTTACAAATAAATTGCTATTTTTCAAAAGTTGATTTTAAAAATATTTCTGAATTTGCCGGCAAATTTATACGCTTTCATAACAAAACTTGATTTTGAAAAAAATTGTAAAAAAAATTTCTTACTATTAAGGAATACCTCTAACAAAAATTAATGAAAATCTCGATGCATTTAATATCTATAATTATTAATAAATTACTATTTACCAAACACTTATTTACTTTTTTGTTGGAAAAAGAAATAAGCTGAAATGTTTGCCACAGTCCACTAGTTTTTTTTAAAATTCAGAAGAGTGAAAATGCAAAGTAATTATACTTCTTTGAAGAACAGGAATAGGTTTTTTAAAAAAAAATCGAATAATAAAATAAATAAAAAGCACATCTGAACTGTGTGTTTAATGTACCGGACAATTCAGCATCACTGGTTTTAAATATGCTTTGCTTTTATATAAACTTAGAGGAGGGAAGTAAACCTTGGCGAAACAACTCATGCATTAAAAGTAGGAAGACAGACTTGGCCAACTTAGACAAAACATACCGAAGAAATCATTATTTTGTTCGTTACTGGAAGACGAAGATAAGCATGAAATAGTAAACAGTCTAACTGGGAACAAAAATTTTCCCGGAATAAAACACAAACCACAAAAAAGCTAAAAAAAATTAACGAACTCAACCAGAAATGTTGCTATACTCTCAAGAATTTGAACTCAAAAATAAAATCTGATACTGTTGAAAAAAAAAATCAAATCAAACTGAAGAGAAGGATTCTCTAGAAGTGCCATTTTAATTTTTTTTAACAAAATGGCTTTTTTATTAAGATAAATTAACTAGATTTTAAAATTCATAATATTAAGGATAAAGAATGCATGTTTGATAAAGAGAAAATAGCCAAGACAAAATATGCATTAAATTTAGTGAATTAGGTTTACGTAGTGCATCAGCTTTTAATTCAGATATAATTTAATGCCAAGTATTTAGAAGTTACAATTTTAATAACAGTTTATTAATATGAGTTCATGATTTTTTCCCGTTAGTAGATAAAGTATTCGGGTAACTTTATGTGAATCATTTTCTCAATATGTAAATAATCAAATTTCTTGCAGTATAGGTAATATTTTGTTTCACTCTCAGATTTCCGAAAAACAGAAATGGGAATTGTTTCAAAGAGTTTTTAAGATTATTTGGCTTAAAAATTTTCTTTTTAATTGTTATTAATAGATAGAAATTGTTAGCTTAGTAAATTGCTGCTATTTCTTTTTTTAAAATAGGTGTTTTATCCCTTTAAAAAATTTTAATGCAATGGACGTTAACTAATTTGAAAACGACTTTCATCCGATTTCACCGGTAAAGATTTTTCTCAGGACACTTGAATTTACTATTAAGCAGTTAACTATTTTCGACGAGTATACTCGTCATGGAAAAGGCTCATTTCACATTATATCGACTTTATTCAATGACATTTATTATATTTATATAATTTTTGTTTAATTATTATATTTATAATCAATAATTTATCATATTTATGTGATACATACGTTTATGACAATTTAAAAATACTTTTCCAAAGTGATCAAAACATTTAACTGGTTAATATAATGTAAAAGTGGCGTCCATGATTCCAAATTAAAAGTTAAAAACTATATCCTTAGTAATTATAATTGAATAATTTTTAAGGTTCTTAATTCATTCAAAGATTGTACAGATGTATAGTAAATTCAAATTAAAAATAGAAAACAGAAAAAAAATCTGAATTTTAAAAAAACCTTGAATACGCTTGATATGAGTTAGATTTCTTATTTTGCAGCTCTTATTAACTGTTTCATTTCCTAAAGACACTTATTATTCATCAAAATTAATGATCTGTTAATTCAAATTATTAAAAAGTTTCAATAATTATTTCTATCTTATTTATTAAAATTATGCATTATTTATTTTAGCTGGTAAATTAACAATAAAATATTTACCGCTATTTTTAGTTTAAAAATTGAAGTTTGTCCTTGTTATATTTTAATTTTTTTTTCATTTGAATTTTAGAAGTAATTTGATTTTCAATATAGAACCGTCACCTTCGGTTGATAGTTTATTAATACAAATGCTGACTTTCAGCTCTAAGGCTTTCTTCTAATTTCTCTCGTTTGGAATAGTAAATTAAACTCATGTCCTATCCCTGGATAACACAATTTTTAATTTTTAATATCTATTGGTGACATTCAATAACTAATTATTAAACTTAATATTTTGTTATCTTTTAGATCGATACCTGCCTCAAAAATTATAGATCCACATTTCAAGTTGTGCCAAACAAGTTACTGGATTGCTTGTTTTTCCGCCTGTCAGTTTGTACGCATATATAATTAATGACTATATAAAAATCGCTAGTTAGAAAAAGAATTTTAATATACGATCTTTATGCCAAAATAGTCTTTACTTTAAATACATCAGACATGGGAATCAAAAGTCATCGGTATGGTGGTTGGTATCCCAGCCTGGTTGGTACAGAAATGGTGTGGGGTCAACTATCCCCTTCCGATAACGGGATCTACCTTCTACGGAAAAGGCTGTACTGTGGCCAGTGATTGCCCTTAGAACTTATTCTCAGTTTCCATCAATGCACTGTCCGATCATTCAAATATTTCTGTATGTCTTCGGGCTTGTCGAGTGGCTATTTATGGTTATACTAGACTACCCTCAACGTGCATGGGAAAGTGGTAACTCGTGAATACTACAAGCTAGACAAATGAAATTTGAAATGTCATGTACCTGTGTCTTCCATTGTCTATATATTAACTATATGTTCATTGCGATGATAAGTTTTAGTTGCAGATGCCTTCAAATAAGGAAAATCCTTTTACTTCTCACCATTCTGTATTTTAAGACTATACTACGAAGTTAAACCCAAAGACAGCTTATTATGTAGATAGATAGATATAAGCAATTTGAATGGAACCTGTTTATTCCTGCAACTAATGCACATTTTTAAGTGAGTCTTTTATCTGTGGAATTCAAATTCATTGATCTCTGCTCATTAATTGCAAATTTTCCACGCAGTAAAATGTATTCTGGAATTTTTGTCTGTTTAATTAGAAGTGCTGAATAAGTAAACACAATAATTCAAAAGTTAAAAAGAGCAACTTTGCTGTTGAAAAACTAGAATAAACACAAAATTTCAGCTACAACTTTTTGCATTCTGTTTTAACGAATATGCAGAAACACTTAGTATTGAAGTTTAAAGCTTTATTTCCAAGATGTCCTGATTCCTTTTGCAATCTACAATTTTTCTAACACGGTAAATCGCATTCAAAATCCCGCTGCTTAGAGTGCAATTTGGCCAATTATTATCTACAAACTCATGTTATTGTTTGGTTTGCTTATTTAACATCAGCCTTCTGAAAGAACATGCTGACTATTAACCCATAAATCTTGTGAGAACGTAAAAAAGGGCAGAAAGCCTTTCCATTATCTCTGTGTTATGTGTTGTTGCGCAAGATGAATAGCCTTGCGCCATTACCCCATAATGGCTTTTGGCTCTCGCTTCGAATCTTTACGACTCCCTGCTGACATCAAGTGACCACACACTGGCGATTCGGAGCGGAAAGATGCCAAAAGTTCTCCCTCATTTGATGCCGGAAGAAGGGCATGACGTGTTCTCCCGTGACGTCACTGGAAAGGGACTCCCTCCTTCCGGAATGTCCCGGAAACGGAAGTAATCTATAGGTCTGGAGCAAAAGGCACACGTTTGAATTTCTCATGCGTAGATTTCCAAAGAGAAATTCAATATTCTCTAGCGATCAGATACCGCGGTTAACGGTTCACTGGAAGAAGAGGGGCGATTTGAAACGCTTAGAATGGGCCCCAAAAAGCTATAAATGCGTTACCCATTAGGTATGCAAGGAGGAAACTATGTTGATGAAATTTTTTATTGAAATTGCACACAAAGAATTTAAATAGTTTTCATGCACAATAATTGATTGGGTGATTTAATTAAAGTCCTAGTCTGAAACTAGACACAGAATTTAGAACGGAAGCAATCCTTCTTATTGAAATCGCATATAAATAATTTAAATAGCAAGACGTTTCATTTTAATCGGCTTCTAAAGCACTATATATCTTTTATTCATTAGATTATAGCTCTATTTTGAAGATGTTTGTGGAATGGATTTCTCGTTCAAAGTCGTGTTGGATGATAATTTGAAATAATACAAAATTTTATTTCTTAAAAATCAGATTTGAATATCTTATATTGAAATTATTTAAAAAAAGAGGTACACTTTCACTTGAGAGATTCACGAAAAATTATAATATATATATAATTATGGATATTAATAAATGGAAGAAAACAGGCTTCTGATTAATGTTAAACATTTCATTTTTAAAAATAAGCAAACTCTTTTTAATTAAGTGATATTATGATGTCAGTTATCAAAAATTCTTTTAGTTAATTGGAAAGAATGTGGAAAGAGTACTTTTTCTACTATAGAAAACTGTATCCTAGCTAACTGGTGTTCTTGCTTTATGTATTAATACTCGTAAACATAATATAAATTAATTTCCTACTGGATATGATGACTTTGAAAATTATCAGCATAAAAAGTATTAAAGTATGAGTATTAAAAGCATAAGTATTAAAGTATGAGTAATAAATTTTACGCATAATATGATTTGAAAAGTATCATATTATGAGTAAAATTTAAAAATGAGTATTTTATAAAATGAATAATCATTGGTGCTGTGTTAAAAATGATTATTGTGTTGTAAAAAGAAGGTATGAATACTAATGGATTCTTTTACAAAAAACGAGTATTAGTTGAGCACGTTGTTGTAGTTGTTGTTGACACTTATCATCGAAAACTCGCTGGTGCATCAGTGAATTTAAGCCGAATGAGCGCCTCTTGTTTGAAATAGCACCGACAGTACGATTAAGCTACTCATTCATCACATTAGCTTTTCCAGCCCATTTTTACAGGGGAGCATATTCGCATACCTCACATATAGAACAGAAAAGAAGAATAACCATGCTTTAATCGTAACACGAACCCGGGACGTCCAGATCACGGGGAAGACTCACTACCCTTATGCTAGGACACCAGCTTTGATGAATATTTTTCACTCAAGTGTCTAGATATTTTGAAGTTCTATTCGAAACACTTCAGAATCCTAATTTGTGATTTTTAATTCTAATTAGAAGAGGAGAGATATTAAGGAGCTAGACAAAATTCGGAAAATAAAGAAGAGAAATTTTTAAAAATCAGTAAAATAAAACAGTAAATTATTAATATTTAAAAAAACAAATAGTTTTTAAATATTTTAAAAAAAAGCAGGAATAAATAAAGGTCACAAGCTGAGCATTTAATTTTTATTTTAATAGTTTTTATTCAGTCTGTCCCACATTAAGCTAACAATATGAATAGTAAAAACTAGAATCCGGAACTGACAGGGAGATAACTTTTAAAAAAATGCATTGAATTTGCTTTTTAGTTTTTAAACATGAGTTCATTGCTGAAACTAAGTAAAAATTATTAGAAAACAAAAAATTTAACCCGATTTCGGGCAAATCTGAAATACCTTTGTCGAACTCCATGACAAAGAGTCAAAATTCCGAGCTAATTTAGCATCTCTGACTAATTTATAGTCATTTTTATTATGCATTTCTTGAACGAGTGAGACTTAATATGGTATAAAAACAGTTGAAATGAATTAACAAATTTTTAATGTTAAATGAAATTTCATTTGCCTGAAACACGTTCTAAATATTATATAGAAAATGTTTCCAGGTATGTTATAGGAATATTTGAGTTAATATTAAAAATAATAACTCGAATTTTCACGTGAATCATTCTTCTACATTTTGTGATTCCCTTTAAAAGGAAGGGAAATTTCATTTCCAATCTCTCCTTCTCTATTTTATCTGCATTGGCAGCTGCATGAAATTAAAACAGTTATGATTTTGCCATTGGTTTCACAGCGCAGTCATATCTGAAGTGATTAAATGACAAAATATTTTTTTCTCACCCATCATATTTGGTCTTAAAAACTGAAATAATGGTACTAATGTTTTATCTTCAAGACGCATCTGCTGGAACTCTGGACCTTAAAATGATCCTTCACTGTTAAAGACAAGTTCAACGTAACTGGAAATGAATCATTTTTATCTTACATTAGTTGATTGTAGGCATATCTTGGCACCACGAAATATTTAATATTAAGTGTACTTGTACGTCATCTACATATTGAATCAACTATAGAGTTAAAAAAAACAATTATACAGTGAGCAAAAAAAGTTAAGATATAATGAAATAGTGCAAGTTTTGAGATTCAAACATAAGGTTTGAGAAATTTCGTTATTCATTTTTTTTAAATCTTATTTCCTAGTAAAAAACAACCACGAAATTCCTCAATTTTTTTAAATTTTTTGCTCTTTCTAAGAAATCGAGTTTAAGTAACTGATTATGAATTTTCTACTATACTTTTTGAGGCAAATAGTCATGTTATCGAGAATTTATGTAGATTTAATCAATGTCGAATAAAGAACAATTCAATCTCATGCCATTAAACTGTTTCGTCGATAGGTATTAAGGATGAATAACTAATATAACTAATTATTTTCGAATAAATTGAGTTGCATATTTTTAAAAAAATCATTATACCAGTTCCAAAAAGGGAATAAGAGTATTTTGCTGTTATAGAAACTTAATAAGCAAAGATTTACTTAAGAATTTCCATTTTTTTTTCTTTTTTAAAAAATATTAATTTTCGTTACATAGTTATTTGTGTTCACTCGTTTGCACTAACTTTTGTAATGAGATACACTTAAGAATTCGCAGTGTTCGATAACGAAAACTAGTATTCACCTCTCCCAAAACTACAGACCATTTATTTTAACATTCCGTAGCAGTTCTGATGCCTAAAGTTCAATGGAATGATTCAATATGGTTTACTTTAACTATTTTACTGAAGTTTTTATTTAAAAAATAGGTATCTCACGTACTATGTAATGAGGTATCTCACGTAATCTCATTTATATATTTCGGATGTAAAACAAATGAGCAAATACTCTATATTCTTCCATATATACTATTCAATATACTACATAATTGTAACCATCCCTGTTCTACTTTCATTAGTATGATGAAATTTAAAAGAAATTATTACAATCAATTTCAAGTCCCTAATGAATCTCTATATTTTAGATATTTTAGAAATCCAAAAACAGTTTTTTAGAATCATGTATTTGTACATGTATGTACAAAAGATTTTCAGGCTTTGAGTATGTTTATAACAGATTTCAAGTCACAAATTTAAAGAAAATAATTTAAATAAATTTCTGCTTCTTAATACTCTAATAAAATTGTGCTTTCAAAAATTATATTGAAACTTGACCTGCTTGACTTTCATGAAGATCTGTCAGAAACTTATATAGTTATATATATTGTTATTTACTTACGTATGTTATTTTTCATATGTAGGAGGAAAATGAAAAGCGGATTACTTTTTGAAAGAAATGGAATCAAGAAAGGAAAAAATTAAGAAGTCGGCAGAATCTATTCATGTTCTTCTAAACATTGCTTATAACCATAACTCATGATATCACAATTAAAGCGGAATTCTAAACACGCATTACAAATTTTCAATGTTATTCGTTTAAAATCTTTCAAACTGAAATTATTAAGGTATTAATTTTTCATTTTTACAGAACCGATTACGCCATGAAAATATTTTTTTAAATAAGTGACACAAAAATGTTCTTAATGTTTAATATTAAATTATTAAGTAAACGGCTCGTAATTTTTAGTTTCTCAAATACGATCAGATACGATTAATCATTAAAAAAATTTGAACTCGAGATTTTGAGGAATTTCCATATTACAGACCTGTCTGAGTTCGAAAAACACATTTTCGGCATTATGTCTGTCATTGAACACAATAACTCCAAAAAGTTTTGAACTAGACGGAAGAATTTTTTTATATGGAATTACTACCAAATTGGTCGATTTCTATCAAATTTTGAACGAAATCAAAGATATGGTCAGAAGCTTGAGAAGAAAGAAGCTCATGTAATGCTTATAATTTTATAACTGAGATATTAAAGTAATAAATGAGATGTTAATGTGATACATTATAATATAATATGTCGTTAGCAATAAAGAGTTATGTACCTACTCATATCCTCAAGCTAAACAAAATTCTTCTTATTCAGAACTTATACGTGAGTTCAAAAGCCTTTTCATCATCCAGTTTTCCTTTGTTTTCTCTTTCTGATTCCCCCTCCCTTCTTAATCTTTACTTTTACGCCTTATCCCTTCTTTTCTCTTAAAGCCTCTTCACCACCTTTTTACCCTTTTGTTTTCTTTTCTGGATTTTTCCCCCTTTGATCTTTACTTTTTCCTTAATCCCTTATTTTCCCTTTTTGTTTTCATTCCTTATTAATTATTGCCATGATCTTTTTTTATTGCTTATTTCTCAGTTATATCAGTTAAGACGCGATTTTTTTTAAAAAAAACTTTGTCGTAAATGAAGTATAGAGGAAATATTGTAATCGCCAAAAAATTCGAACTTGAGAATTTGGAGAATCTTCACGTTTCAGACTTCCACGAGATCGAAAAACAAATTTTTGGCATTATGTCTTTTTGTTTGTTAATCTGTCGGTCGGTCTGTGAGCTAGTGATAATTCAAAAACGATTTGAGATAAATAGATTAAATTCAGTATCAGGACATACCACCAAATTTGTAAATTTCTAAAAAAATTTGAACGAATTTTGTGCACAAGAAGTCTCTTTATCTAGCTTTTCGAATGCAAGAGAATTAGATAATTACAAAATGCAAATAATTAGGTGGATAAAGTTTAGTAAAGAGGTTTAGTGTCTGAATTATATATTCCTATCAAATTTTGAACTAAATATGCCATTTATGTCATATCATGCATATAAAAACAATGACTTCAGTAAAGCATTGAAGTTCAAATATTTGTCTTATGACTACATTTGTAGTACCCTCTCATATTTTGGTTTCAAATTGTCGGCCAAAAAGCATCAAAAATGCACAGTCGCACGGTAGATTCAAACACATGTTAGATTTACGCCAAATATATTTTCTAATTATGGTTCGCTAGTGGCATTCAAGGCATTCGTGGCCTTACCCAATGTTCACAATTTTATGCTAGGGGAAAGATTAGATCTTTACTAGAGGGTTTACTAGAGGAATAGAAAGTTTCTAGGAGACCCCTCTCACTTGTTCCATTTCTTGCTAAAGAGTTTAATTCACATTTGTTATAAAATACTCTTTAAAAATCAATCGACTATTTAACAGACACTGATCTACTTGATACTGGAAAATAATGTTGCATAAATTAGTTAATTTTCTGAGAAATTTTCAAATCCAGTTTCAACTTTGAGTTACAATAGAAAGGAAATCAAAACTAAGCCAATGGTATATTTTTGGTACACATTTATTAACTTCACTTGTTTCGTATTGGCAAAGACGTAATGTTGCATGTTAGTAAAGAAATTTTGTAATTTATTTTTTGAATCTCCTTTATGATGTAGTAGAGTTTTGAACTTTTATGCCGTTGTTCGCTCCTGTAGTAAATTTTTTTTTCATAAGTAAAAAAAATTTTGTAATTTATGTTTTGCATCTCATTTCTGATGTAGTAGAGTTTTGGACTTTAATACCGTTGTTTGTTCCAGTAGCAAAAAAAATGATTCCTAGCTTTAGAATTCAATTATATTGGCTATAGACTGCCAATAGATTGATTTAAATTTTACTACCGATTATGTGCAATACATGGCAATGAATTTGAAGAAAAGTTGAGTTCATTTTAATATTTATACTAATAAATTATATATTAAGACCTAAAAACAGAAAATAATGAAATTAAAAAAATATTTGTTAGTACATTTGTTAAAAAACCTTTCTAAAAAGCATTTTAGTTAAGATTATTCATTATTTTTTTATTTCAGAACTTGAATATTTCATATAAAATTGTATACAATGCATGGATTATACTAATTGTTATAATTATTCATTTAAACTAACAAATTCATCTAAAACTCATTCATTAACTTCAGATAATGAAAATTTTTAATCATTCAAATGAAAATCAAACTAATATTGTAGTTTTTAATTATTCACACATTAAAATTCTTGCAAAATTAAAGTTTTTGAAAAAAGAGGTATTAATAATTTTATCTGGTATTTCCTCTTATTTTAAATTTGCAATTTTTTTTGTTGCTAATTTTAAAGTAGTAAACTCACGAAACTATTAATTACATGTTTTATCTCAAATATAGATTTCTTATAACTTACTTTTTATAGAGCAGAAAAATTCCTTTACAATCTGTGATTTAGTTATGGCGATATATCAGAGATCTTTGAATATTCCCTAAGTAGCCTAGTCATGGTATGATTCATTGATATCTGTAAGAGGCATGAGATAATAAAAGAAGGGAAGATCCTTCTATACTTTTGAGATAAAAATAAAGACGAATTTTAGAGAATACGGCATTTGATTAGTCTTTTGAGTATTTCGCCGACTGAATAATAATTTTATCTTCCTTCTATTATAACAACCAACATTGAATATTTGCATATTTCTACATATTTCTACTATATATTTCTAATTCACCAATATAATGTTGCCACAAGTGTCTGGTGGTAAGGTCTTTACTTGGGCCCTAGGTGGAAAAACCGGTTTCACGAAAAACTATTGCGTAAGCGGACCTGGTATTTCTAATTATATCAAGGATTAATTAATTCTCACTTAAAAGGCACGGTAGTTTGAAAAGAAAATTTCCAACTTAAGTATCGCCCTCGTCATCTAATCATAGTTCAAAATTACTAGGCGCGTCACAAAATAATTTTTTGTGTTACATCAAAAAGAAAAGAAAATGTAACTAATTCGTCGATTATACTGGCGCTTAACCCTTCTCATCTAGAATTATTTTTAGTAAATAAATAAAAAATAATTAAAAATTAAATTCAGCAAATAAAGATATAATTAATTAATTAAAATTCAGTCATTATAATTTGTATTCAGATCATGTTACAATCTACGCTTTATAAAACTTTCTGCAGGCTAACCTAAAAGCAGATTATTCCCATGTAGCCAAATGACACCAAAGGCCCAGAAAGGATTGAGAAAACATTTTGTTACTATCTTTAATTTTACCTTATATATGCAACTAAATGAACAAGTAACAAAAATTATAATATAGATAACACTAGTTCTAATTTTGTTTTTATTATCAGTTTGGGTGCTTAATATGTATTGGAAGTATTGTTTGAAACTAATTCGTATATAATATTCCTGAAACTGTACAGAGCTTTTCTTCCTTTCATATTTATAATGTACAGCAAATTCTTCAGTTAATCGAAACAGAAATTTCTTTCTGTTGACTACTTCATTTGCAATTTCATTGTACAATGCTCGCACGTTAAAGACAGTTAATTCTAAAATAATGTAAAGAAGCTTAAAAATAATAATGTATTAGTACGCATTAATACATTGATGTATTAATCCACCATAGAGACTGATTTTTTTGTACATATAATTATTCCCTCAGGCTGAACTTCAACATGGTATAGTTAAAGCTATTAAATTGGTTTATGCATTCATTGTTTTATTTCAGAAAAAAACCAGCACAAATCTAAACCAAAAAAAAACTTACATATTTTTTATAAATTTGACCAAGAATTCTAAAATCTGTCAAAATAATATTGATTGTTCTATCGTAAGCAATATAAAAAGATATGTAGAATAAATCGCATGAGTATATGGCAAAAGAGATTTTAAGAATTATAC
>JAOUZG010012691.1:661343-706540 GCA_026289955.1 Argiope argentata | reverse complement strand
AAAATTGTGTGTGTGTGTGTGTGTGTGTGTGTGTGTGTGTGTGTGTGTGTGTGTGTGTGTGTGTGTGTGTGTGTAAATATGATATGATACGTAATGAAAATAATACACTGACGGTTCTTGGAATACTTTTTTTAATAACTTCTGATTTTATTCCGGTAAAAATTTTGGGATTAATCTGTGATTCTAGTTTACGAGTAAGGGAATTCAAACTAGTAAAAACATTTGAAAAATATATTAGCAATTCCTTAATTAAAAATACTTTTTATAGCTTAACTATTCATTCATAATATACAACAGTATTAAGTTTTTTTTTATTTCAACACTAGAAATAATTTTTAAAAAATTTCTGCTGTTACAACTTGCACAGGTATAAGACAAATCGTAAAAAAAGTTAAACAAATTGTAACAATAAAAAATATAGTTAAAATTATTTTAAACTATCAAATTAAAAGATACTTAAATTTATTTTAAACTATCAAATTAAAAGATACTTAAATTTATTTTCTGTTTGCCTTCATTTTATAAACTGAAATGCATAAGGCATTCGTTAATTATTATCACTGGACATAGTAGGTTGTAAATGATATGAACTGGTTTGCGTAAAGATGAAGATAAAATTCTTTAACCTATCAACCTAAAAGCCACATTGCATCAGAATTGCAGTTAATGCAAGCAAATTATAAATTGCTTTATCACACATCGCAAACATTTTGATTACACATTTTGCAAATTCGCAAATAATGTTCCGACCAGTTTTCCTTCATGAGAATAAAGAACCACGATAGTCGGTTTTCATTGTCTTAGATCTGGAACTTAAGTGCCCTGGTTCGAGAACCGCTTTCACCAAAGAAACGCCGTGTTAACGGGTCTGATTCAAACTTAATTAGTCAGGGTCAAACATATTCCCGATGTGTGACGATGAAATTTAAAATGGGATGCCAATTCAGGCGCTACCATAGCCTACTAAACGGTGTTAAAAATTTCATGCTCTGCTTCCAAAATAACCTTAATGTTGTTAAGAAATAAAATGTTTGCATAATATATTAAACTATAATATATCATCAGAATTGATGCACGCTTCTCCGCAAGCTAGGGCAAAGCCATTTTTCTTTTCCAGAATCTATATATTAATTCAAAATTATCTTCTTCATTCTTCTAAATTTCTCTTTTGTTTTCTCTTTTAACTTCATTTCTTAATTCTTTGGTTCTTTGTTATCCAGTTTTTTCTTTCTTTTTTTTCTTCTTATCAGTTATGTCGCCATGTTCTTTTTCCATTGCATATTCTTCAGGCTGATCCATTTTGAAATTAAACCCTTTATTAAGTCCTTTCTGAGAAAATGTTTTAAGGAAGGTTCAGATATTTGAAAGGCATGCCATTATTTAAAAGTGAAAGTTGAAATACAAAAAGAAATCCTGATAATTCTCTTTATTTGTTTCAAATTGCTTCATTACATGGTTTAGGAAATTTTGATTGATCGTTAAAAAATACAGCATTTAGAAAAAAAAATTAAAGCAGCTTTTTAAAAATCGATACATAAACAAAATAAATGAAATTTTTTTTCATAAAATGCTTCTGATTTATCCGAAATCAAATTTAATTAAATAATCCCCCCATTTATTAGCTAAAACGGAGGACTTGTTCGCAATCTAGCACTGTCTGTTTCAATGCCTCGCTAATTACGCTGATGTAATAAGGCTTGTAATACGAATCACAATTAAAAGAAATTGTAATTAAAAATTTCAAAAACTTTGTGTAAAGTGCTCGTTACAATTACCACCGAAAAAATTATCAAATCAAATTATTAATGTCAAAAATTGACGGAGCCTACTCGAATTAAAGTGCACCAATCAATATTTGTTTGGTTGTTTCATTTTTTGAAATGAATATCGCCAAGATCTAACTTTCTATAACCAGTTCCCCTCCTCTCATATCTACTGTATTCTTACGCAGTGATACTTTAATTCTGATCTCTATGCATAGCAAAGGGTATATTATTATTCTTGAATTTACCCGTCACATTAATACACCGTTTTCTGTACGCATATCACAAACGATTCCATAGGTGATGTTTATAAGTCCATTTGGTTTAAGTGCCCAACGTCTAATATATAACTAGCAGACCCGGCAGGGCGTTGCGTGTGGCATAACATCCAAGAAGAAAAATTAGCTTTAAACTTAAGTCTAGCCTCCACCCGATATGACGTTGACATATTACGCAATATTAAACAAACAAAAAATTTAATTAGAAATTTTCAAAAATAGCTACAAATTTTTTTAAAATAGCAAACATGCAAAAAAATTTAGACTATTAAAAAAGTAAAAATATGATACGTCAGTAGGCAAAATACAGGCAACCATTTCGCTCCTCAGGAGATTCATTCTGTATCCACAATTCAGTAGCATTACGATTTAAAGAAAGACGGTAATTTTGCACATTAAAAAACTCTCCTTCCTTAAATGTGGACATTATTTCTCTAATATTGACTAAACCAAACATTCCTTTCCTCTTCATTTTCCTTATCGCGCAACAAACAAAGCTTTTTGGAATTTAATGTGTTCTATCCAAGGTTAAATTTCTTTCTTTTGGGTGTAATGAGATTTGAATTTCTTTTTGAAATCAGAAGTAAACAAAGCATGTATAGCATATGCATATCACCTCTTGCTATTTGCACATGCGAAGTTTGAGGCTTTCGCGCATAAGTTAAAATCGCAATTATAAAACTCCCCTTTTTATTTTCATATGATTTTAAGGTACTAAACCTTGCCTAATAAATGCTCTACAAAATGGTATAAATATCTCCAATATCCGTTAACTATTTCTCGAGTTTTTGTCGTTCCAACATACAGATGCTTTCATTAGACTTCATTTTATACTATATATAGATATTTCGAGGTGATCACTTTTGTTTGATATAAAGGAGAAAAAAAACGACATAAAATTTTTTTTAAAAAAAGAATCTTCTAGAGCATTTATATCTTTATGTGCAATCAGCAAAATTTTGACCCTGTTCTACATTTCTAAAAGAAAGAAGCTTAAGAATTAAGGGTTTACACTAAAAGTTCCTTTAACGGATAAAACTGACTGCGTATCAGAAGTATCTTTCTGTATAATGAGATAGAGGAAAGATATCCATCAACGTGTTAATGCAATACATGTAAACATTCTGCTCAAACATCGGGCGTTAGCTGATAAATATCGCCTCACACGTGAAGCCTGCAGCCTAACAGACTCGCCTTTCATCGTTTGTAGCCACTTATCAGATGAATACTTTCCCAAAGTTTGATTAGAGTAAACAAACTAATAACTTCATTGAGACATTCAGTTGATACAAGATAACATATTCTTCAGTTTCGTTTCTATTTGGGGGAAATGTTTTAAGCAAAAATAGCAATAACTTGTTACGTTTGTTCAAAAGGCTAACGTGATAATTGAAACGAGAAAATGAAAATCATAAAATTAAATAATTACAAACCAATTTTTACATGGTATAATTATCCGGTAATAACATTATTTATAAATAAATGTTATAAATGGCTCTTTAAATAATATTAATTCAAAGACTTTTTCCGCTCAAAATCTTTTACCAAAAATGTCAGTAACTGCATTTATGTTGCGAATGTGTTTGACGTTACTTCAGGTTTTACCTTTATCTTGTACATGGATCGTACTTATTTTGTACCAGTAAAATTTTTGTCTTTGTACTGTAAGCATATTTTATTTGCAACTTCTTTTATCTTGTGGCAACAGCTTGATGTATTTTTGTTTATGTTATGATTTTGAATTCTCTGAGAGTACGCTACTGATAACTGAGGAGTACGTTTTCGAAACTTGAATAAACCTTTTCATTATATTAATTAACTCTCAATATTTCATTTAATCTCTAAGGAAAATTTTGTGCAGAGAACAGAACTGCCGTCCAAGCGAATAATTAACCCCTTCGCATACAATGACGTGTCTGAAAATCTCGTCGAATTACTGAATTTTTAGTTTCAAGTTTGCAACTAAGCTACAAAATTAAGTATTTAAGTACCCCAAAATCAATTCGAAACTCTTTAATATCCTAAATACTTCATATATTATTTTTAAAAAATTGAATTAACAATAAACGACCAAAATTGGATGTATTATCTAATTAGAAAATTAAATAAATTCATATGTAAAGGGGATAAGACTTCATTGTCCTTTTCCAACCACCCCGTTAAGCTAATGTATGTCTGCTGTAATCATTTATCTATTCGGTTAATTCCATCATCTCATTCAGTCACCCCAAGTGTGATGGATATTTTGAATATTAATACGCGAGAGCAAGAAAAGTAATTCCATCGATGGTATATAAACTGGTATACTTTCTCTTGATTCTATTAGTCATATTTAGTTAAGTATTCTTGATACATTTGCCTTTTATGTATTAAAAAATCTATTCTTCTACATTCAAAATAGTGGGAATTATGGCATGGCGCTTTTAATTCCACTATTTTAAACCAACCAACTGCTATCTCAAGAAAATAGATGCTGATTATATTATCTTTTGGAATGGTCTAAAATCTTCTAAAAAGATGATGCTCAAAGCTTCATAACTCGGTCAGTGTAGGTTGCAGAAGAGTATGCCATTTTTAGTTTAAAATGTTACTGGTCCGAGAATATTAGAACCGAAGAGGGTATTGTATGAAATCTTGGGTTCCGTAATTATTTTGGAAATAAATTTATCGACTGAAAATCTTAAAATATAATTATGTACGTCATTTGAAAATTTTTCCTATTAGGAATATATTCCTGTCTCTTGGAAAGTATGAATATGCCTGTAAATTAGACGCTGGACCAAGATTAGAATGGATATATACTCAATGCATTAATTTTAATGCAAATATCTTTGCTAAAGATCTTGACATAAAAGATAACTTAAAGTAAATAACATTTAACATGCTCGAATTCAGTAATTAAACTCCAAAAAAATGGCAAACTTTTATTATAAATCATATACTTGGGTTTTATATTTTTTTTCTCAGTGTAATCTATGGATACAGAAATTTGAAACTTGTGAAACAATTTCAAAGTTTTTATTGAAAATTTCATATGCGAAAGACGGCATGCAAAGTTTTCTGAACATTTTTGAAATCTGCTTTTTAGTTTATTAACACAGTTGAAATAAAATGGTGGAAAAAGGCTGAACTTAAGAGCAAAAGTCACAAATATTTAAGCTTAACCGCTAATGATAAAAAGGTATAGATTCTGTTCAATTTCTTAGATGTTTAATAGAAACAACTCTAGAAAGTATCTTAGCACCAACCCAAAAAATCTGATATTTTCCCGACTGAATTCTAGCAATTCTATCTTGATTCTCTATTAAAATTAAGGGAAAAAAGATATTTTTTTTTACTCAACAGGTTGCCCAATTATTTTATTTATATACATATATATAGTACGATAATTAGATTTCACTATGACATGCATCTAAAAATGTTCCATGCTCAAAAGAATTTCTGATTTCCAGATTACACCTAATCAGAAAGCAATATAAAGTCTTTCAGAAAACAATGGAATTTTGTTTGATTACTGAAATAGAGAGATTACACAAAAGTGTACGGTGCAATCTCTCTCTATTCAACTGATTGCTAATGATTGTTTTCCTATCAATATCAACCTTCGTGAATATCAAAATTTTTCTGGAATTGAATCTACATGGATTTATCCGCTTTTCTGTTTCTTTTTCACTTTAACGTTTATGAATTGTACAAAGGGAAATAATTATAATAATCAAAAAATATGATAGCAGTATTTGATAATATTTTTTCTGTATACGAGTAAGGGATTTCTGAATTATATATCTTTCTTCAGTAATATGATATCTAAAAAATGATGTGATCAATTTAAATATTTCTTCGAGTTGCCAATTTGCATTAGAGGAAATAAAATCCATGAAAAGATTTTCTGTTAAAATTTATATTTAATATTTATGAATGATTTTTACTTTCTCCTTAGGTTTTAGATTTTGAGAAATCACCACGTTTTAGATGCACTTGAATTTAAAAACTGTTTTTTGAATTATACATATCGGTAATAACACAATGAGCTGAACAATTGGAATAGAGTATTTACAAGAAAAATTTGTAGATTTTTATTTAATTTAGGATGAAAGCGGTCAACCGGATGGTGTTTTTCATCTACCTTTTTATAAGCACAATAACTAAAAGAGCAACAAATGAATTGGGCTAAATTTAACAATTGGTTTAATCGCCAGACTTGTCGTTCTTGTCAAATTGTTTACAAAATCTTAAAGTTAGATCAGAATTGACTGTCAATAGGTTTGAAATTTGAGTAGATATCAATGCTTTGAATCACAGAAAAGAAATATTTAAGTGGAATTTGGTACAGATCATGGCATCAAAATTGCGGATATGAATCACATTGCGTACGCATTCTATCAAGGGAAAGAGGTGCAAAATTTATATTAAATTTTCCCCATTGTTAAGAAATTTAGCATAAAACACTCTATACTTCTATGTTTCCTAGAAAATATTTGGGAGAACATTTCTATTAACTATTATTTCTTTGCAAATAACCTAATCTAAGCATTCTAGAAACTGATCTTAACAAATAAACTCGTATCTTGGCAACTGGATAACAGCTTAGTAAATGACCGCTCAAATTTTATCAGCAAAATGAGCGAATTATTTTGGAATCGGTTTTATTCCATTTCCAACCAGAACAATAGCAGGTCAAGCGTGACGAGCAAAAATGAAGATTAGGTTCATTTCCTGCATATAAATATTCCAAAGAGAAAAAAAAGAAACACTGTGAGAGGATTCTTTAAATGAGATAGAGTTTAACTCGTTAAAAATCGTACAGCGAAGTTTCTTAAACTGCAATCGCCTCAGTTCAGTATTTCGAAAAAATATATTATAATCAACAAAAATTGTGTTTGCTAAAGAATGCAGCAAGTTTCTTAGATAAGTTGATTTTAATAATTGAAAAAAAATTGATATTTCAATTGATTTTCTGTATGATTCTTTTGACATACATTTATTATACCGACTTTGGGACATGATTCGCGAAATTCCAGCAATTTTTTTTCTATGCTATTTGTAAAAAACGCAGCTTTTTGATAAAATATCAGCTATTTAGCTGTCTTTCATGTCTTTCATTTTCAAAATAATTGATATTTCATTCATAATAAAATATTAACTATTTTGCTGTCTTTCAAATTATCGTTTTTTAAAGCTTAAATTAAGACATAATGTGAAGCAAAAATTATGTCGTTTATGTAAAATTCATATTCATCTTGAATTTTCTATGGACTTTTAGCTGGATCAGTAAGAAAATGCATTAAAAAATTAATATACGTCATCTTATTTTACACAAGAGAAAGCGAAACAATAAAGATGCTTAAAACGATAAATAATTTTAGAGGATCTGTGCTCCTTGAAAATGAGGTCAATCATGCCTTGAAAATCAAAAATCAACACATAAAGCACTGCGATGGTCCGAAAAACTAGCATTATTTTAGATGGTATTGAAAACCAAAAGGCTGAAATATTAGCAAGGATTTGTCTGATATGACCATTTCCAATTTCGGAACTTACATGAATGTTTTTCTTCTTAAAAACACTGAACGCACTTAAATTACTTTCCTTTCTTTTCTGCCGTAAGCTAGGCTTCTGTTCGTGGAATCCAGCTTCATGACAAACACGTATCCGTTCTTTCAGAACTTCTGTAGCGCGTCGCCTGTAGATGCACCTTGCTAGCACTGCGCATCAGTGCGTCCAACGGCGCATCCTGCGAAAATATTCTTCCACCGGCGAACTAAATAGAAAGAAGAATTGTGCTGTAATCTCCTCCACCCTTTCCGTCATGCGTGACTGGTCGGCATCCAAGTGAAGCAACTGAAGAACAATTCCCATGGAACTGTGAATCTTTTATGCCATCCAGAGTGCATCAAACTCGGCATGAACTCTCCGCTCAATGCAAATGGACACAGCGGAAACCCGTCCCGAACTGCAGGAAAAGCTAGAATTACAAACGATTCAGAGGAAGCGCTAGACGCTGCATTCATTGCAAATTAGACACACGAGATATAGAAAATCGCATAATCTTAAATTGCCAAGTTTCAGGTTTAATATTTTGTAAATTATCTTTAAATATGTTTTGTCAAAATTTGTACCTCAGTTATCCAAAAGTCTTCGCACATTTAAAATGTGTGTGCATCAGCAAAACCAGTGCTAAGTTATAGATTTCGGTATTGTTGCTATGCTTCAAGAGATGATGGGGAATTTGAAGTTGACGAAATCGATAAAAATTAGCTTTATCCAAAGTTCTGAATTAAAAAACGTTAAGTTTAAAAATGAGACCATCGAATAGATCAATAGCTATTAAGTTAAAAAGAGCAGTATGGATTTACTTTTAATATTTAACAGCCATAAAAATAGCACTTAATAAGAAAACAAAACATTAAGTAGCATAAGTAAATAATGATAGTAATAATAAAAAAATTAATAATTTTCTAAACATTTGCAATAAATAAATATACAGTTGTAATAAACAAGTAGTATACAGGACTTTGAATGCAACAGTTGTACAATAACATTTCAAAATAAGCGATACAAAATATATCAATCGTGTTCAATTATTTTTGAAAGAAGTAAAACATTTTTAATTATTTTTTGATTGAATACGTTGCTTAATAGCATAAATAGAAACAAGAAAGGATTTAGAAATACATAAACGGAACCAAAAGAATTAAAAATAGTTGTTAGTTTTAACTATAGATTAGGCAATAAAATTTCAAAATAAGCGATACAAAATTTATCAACCGTGTTCAATAATGTTTGAAAAAAGTAAAACATTTTCCCTTATTTTTTGATTGAATACGTTGTTTTCAGAATAAAATAGATATAGGAAATGATTTATCAATACATAAATGTGACCAAAAGAAGTTAGTTTTAACTATAGATAAGCCAATATTAATTAAAGTTTTAATGATATTTTAATATTATGTTAACAGTGGAAAAAATATGGAGAAAAAATATTCAAATTACCAACGAATTTGAATTAAAAACTTTCAAACTAGTCAAGCTTCACCATACTTAAATTGAAAAGGTATTTTAACGAAGTATGTTACGGTTGTAAGTTGTATTCTTAATTTCAATAGTTTTCTATGAGAGAAATTTCAGAATAATTGAAGGCACTTAAAAAATTGTTCACGTTTAAACATAGTTTTGTTCTATATTTTCAGCTTATTAACATTGCTTGCTGGAGTTTTCCATTTATCAACTAGTATGCAGCACACTGAACATCAAATCACCCGTATACAAGTGATATATCGTATATAAAGTACATCTCTTCCCATTATTGCTGCATAATTTTGGAAAATGCTTAGTAATACTTTTACAGTGAACATATTTGTTTCCCCCTGGGCTTCATTCATATTAGACAAACTGAAACGAGTGGATTAAAGCTAAATCTATGTACAAGAAAAATGTATATACAGTTAAGAATCCTTTTAAACCCTTCAAAATTCTAGTGTTTCGTATCGTTAAGGGAATAATGTGTACCTGAAGCTAAGTAACAATGCTGAATTTATGGATACAGGTTACAGAGTCCTTAGTACCATTAGCCAAACGTATATTCTACTAATTGACCAAAACGGTTAATGAGAAGAATATACTTTATATCATAACAAAAACATATAAAAAGATTCGGAATTATCTTTAGAATTGGTGTAGATGTTTGCTTTTAAAATTATTACATTTCTTGTCTTGAAAAGGGATTAGTCTTAAAACTGAAAAATGCATCCTCCGGTATTCCCCAGTCCCTCGAGTGTCTTTTTCAGATCATTTTAATATTTTTGTTTGTTTTCTTTGCTACTTAAATTTTACTTCGCCGTTGCTGAACTCAGAAAAACTGTATGATAATCCCAGATAATACATTTTTCAATTTTAAACTAGCCTTTTCCCAAGTAACCAATCTCCACAGCTCCACCAATTTTACATGTAACTCCATGAATTTTTTAGTGTTTTTTTATTATTATTATGGTATAGCGCACATTCTTTAAATACGGTTTTTGGCTGACCTCCTTTATTTTTTGTAATTTTCTTATTTCCTTGATTGGGGTTCTTGATACCCTATCTCGATAGATTTAGTGTAATCGCTTTACTATAGGCACACGTTAATTCCCTGGCTATACGAGACGCCAAAATTTTTTAATTTAAAGGGCTTTAAAGATCACACCCTGTATGATGTAACAGATGTAGTTGTACTGCATCGTACTAGTTATTACTGCATAATTTTTGCTTTTGTCAATACAAACGCCAATGTTTTTTATGGATATTTACAGACATACATCTGAATAAAAAGTCTGTTTTAACTTTAAAATTGTCTCACTTATACTGCTATAAGAAACCCCACGGAGGGCACCTCTGAATGAGGACGAGATGCTTCCGGCGTGGTGGTTGGATCTCGCCACCCTGGAGGTTGCACTAATAGGTGGGAGTAAGGTCCTCCCATCGATGACGAGACGTACTTCCTATGGGAAGGGTTGTACAGTGGCCGGTGATGGCCATTAGGACTCAACCACAATTCCCGCCAATGTTGCTATTGCGGCGATCCGGTTATTCAGCCCTAGTGGTTTAAATCCTTGTGCCTTCGGGCGGGTTGGTGAGTCTGGTATGGTTTATACTACAATATGGTAGCTCCATAATATCCTTCCAAAATTGTTGATTCTTATCACTAATTCATACTTTCTAATAGTTGTCTCAAGTACTTGAAGTAGCAGGTTAGTTTTCCTCGATGTAATAAATAAGTTAACAAAAGACGACAAATAAAAAAAATATCCACCATTGTTAACTATTGAACTTAATGTTAAGCTTCTTTTATTTTAATTCACTTAACGAATATTATAGTATATGAGGACTTAAGATAGTAAATAAATCCCTTTATCTGTTCATCATGATTTGGTATGTAAAACAGCTTCCGGATTTATTCAAAAGCTAAATCAGATAAATTAAATTAGCTTTTATTTTATCAAAGGACATCCAATGCAGCAAAGTATAGCTTTTTTAAGCCGATATTAATTACAAATACACCTTTAAATTCGTCTAATTGTAATAACCTAAAGAAGATGCGTTAAAAACCATCTGATCAAGTACAAAGGTTTTTTAAATATTGAATTTTATTTAATTTAATAAACAATTTTTTTAAAAAAATGCATTTATTATTATATTAAAGGAAAAAATTATTTTATTTAATTATTTTCGACTATTGAAACTTTTAATTCGTAATTGATTGTTGTAAATAATATAGAATCTTGAAATCAATTTTTCTCATATTTCCAGGTAGTGAAATCACAGATATCGAACAAAATTTAATTTAATTAACTAACTAATTGGTTGACAATTAAGTTCTCAAAATGCTAAAAAAGCAAATTACCGCCAAAAGAACACAAATGCAGAGCATTTTAAACAACTAGTACTTTAGAAAATAAAAGTGGTAACAAAATTCTATCTTTACGAACTTGAAAAGAGCCAACTTAAATAAAAGTGTATAAAAATAGAATTTGAGCTTCTCGGTTTTGTAGAATTTTTAATGTATTCAAAGTGAATATATGTGGCAAAACAGGATAAATTTAAAGTGTGTTTAGCTGTATTCTCTTTCTAGATAACTTTCTTAATTTAACCGTTTGAGTGCGGCGAAGCGCTATCGCGCTTCACTTGCTATATATCAAGTATTCTTCCGCACTCAAACGGTTAAAAAAAGGGTGAAATTAATCATAGGAAATTTTAAGGGCTGAGTTATTCATTTTTTTATATCTTGCAATTTCTTTTTCATTTCTTTAAGAATTATTTTTTTTTCAATCATACGTAATGACGGACATCTTTCTAGAGACATACAAATGTGACTGCATCTGTCGTCTAACACTAAAATGTAAGCCTTTCTCTGTAAAATAATGAACATGAAAAATACTTATTATTCTTTCATATTTCAATTAAAGCGAATACCTTTTAAGAACTCAAAAGTTTTCACCAATTTGAAAATCCAGTATTTAATTCAAAATTACGGAGCAGCTGATTTATACAGCATGACAAAAATGAACGAAAATATACGAGTAAAAACTCTGATAAAAAACATCAAACGATAAATTTTACACGTGTTCTAAAGAATGGTTTTTCGAATTAATGATTCTCTTTCAATAGAAATGGTACTGATGGGTTTTGACAAGCTTCAGACCTTTTGGAGTCCTATATATTCGGATTTTCTTGATGATTGTGATTTCATTGGTTTGAGTATTTCTCTTTTATTCTAATTAGATTCTATAAACCTTTTAGTGAAATTATTTTGCTTGTTTTGTGTGCCTTTTATACGGGTATATTTAGTTTTGTTTTTAGTCTTTGTTGTATTGTTATGTTTGATTTTAACATTTTGTGTTTTAATGTTTTTGTATTTCTATGGTATTGATTATCTCTAAGACCTCATTTTCCTGTTTTTCAATTTCTTTTTATTCCATTTAGATTCTAAAAACTTTAATTTTTTTATTTATTTTGTTTTGTAAGTTTTGTTTTTGTTTTGTGTGATTTTAATTTTTTCTGGTATCTTTTTACTTAAGATATTCTTTTTCTTGGGATTTTTGGGTCACGAGAAATCGATTTTTGACTTATTGTCAGATCTCTCACAGAAAAAATCCCTTATTTGAATTCCTGCCTGAGGGTGACCCTTGAAAAAGTCTCCAGGCCGGATTCTTTGTATTATTATTATTATTTCTCCTTTTGTTTTCAAAATTTTTTGCCAATTTTGTTCAATAGAAATGGGCTTATATAAGAAGAAGAATTCCCATAAATACAAAAGAAAAAAGTCAACTAAATTACTGAATCCAAAATAAACACACAAAACATGATAAGAAAAATGGGTGCCTGGTGCTTAGAAATAATCAAATTCATGAAAATAGCTCAAAGCTTTAATTGTTTGTTTTATAGAACACTAAAAATAATTTCGGTATCAAAATTAAAAACGATACCGTAAAATGGTCTAGACAGAACAAGACAAAAAAAAAAGTGTGCTCAAGCGTCTGTCTGAAACAGATGCAAATTTCAAACAATTTACGAGGTTTTTAAGCTAGCGAGGAATCAACTTAAATGGGGAAATTATGATCTGTTCAGTTGTCTACTTCATCATCTTTTTTTTGTTTGTTTGTTTTATTTTCTAAAATAGTTTTTGATTTTGTTCTGTTTTTTTGTTCGATTCGAACTGTTTGTAGGAAATATGTGACATTTTTATAAAACTGCCTATAAAATAGATCCGTAATTTTTATTGAATCACAATGTAGCTTTTAAATTTATTTTTCCCATAATTTGATTTATTAATGATGGAAATTGTTTCGCTGTGTTTGCGAGATTTTTTTCGGTTAATAAAAATAGATGTAAAGTATTCCCATCCGTACAAAAATTTAAAAGTTGAGGGTCAAGCATACTCCGACAAGTATACCCCAATATTTGGAAATCGGATTATCGGTTTATGTATCATTCTCTTCATATGATTAAGATTCAAAAAACGATTAATTTAGATTTAAAGAGCTATTCCTTCAATTCCTCCTATTAGTTCACTATTATATCTTGTGCAAATCTTGTGCAAATTTTCAATCTTTAATGAAATACTTTTTATTTATTAACTCAAGTTCAAGTAAATTTTTTAAATCTTATAGTGGATGACATTTAATATTAATGCAGTTTTACAAATATTAATTCATGAATTTTTTATTAATTAATTAAAACCTAACTTTCTGACCAAAAATTTATTTTCCCGCCGCCAAATAAGTAACAAATTCAGTTTGTTTTATCCCAACGCCAATGGGGTTAGCCTTAACATGTTTTCAGCCAATTATTTTAAACGTGTCTGTTTATTTTCATAATCCTTGATGCATTTAAAATCAGATTAATCGATTTTTCAGAATCCTTTTGAAATACTTTCGAATTAAAATAATTCACAATATAGAAAATTAGAAATTTCTAATCTGTATTGCGTACCCCAACTTATGTAAAAAAATCACACATTTTACGTTGCCACAATTGGCTTTAAATCCTCATTTGGACCTGAAAATTCAATGTTAGTATAATATTTTGATCAATTATTTATAGAAACTGCAGCCGTTAGGCCGGGATAGTTTGGTAGGTATGTCGTTGGATTCCGATCCCTTGGGGTGCGAATTCGATCACCGTGTATTGAAAGGAGAATGGAAAATTGCCAGGAAATTCGCTTTCTATTTTGCCGCTTAATATTGTGATTCTATTCATATTTTTATACATATTTATATTAATTGTAATTCTTTAATAAAGAGCAACTAAAATAAAAATTTTCTTCACTAACCTAAGTAGAAACTGATTTGAAAATTCCTTCTTTATATTACTTGTTTTTAATTTATAGTAGCACAATATATTAATTTCTTTCTGTGAATGTTAAGTGTTAAATACAATGCATGTAGCTTTCATTGCGTTCTTTTTAATCAATAAATTTCTGTTCAAGAAAAATTATATGCTTTTGACATTTCTTTAAATCTTATAGTGAGTTTCACAGATTTCTGTGGAACTAATTGAGCAAGAAGTAGTAATAGGAATCAATCCTGAGACCAAGGCTGTCAAATTCGTAGCCTAACAAACATAATAGAATGGAATAAAAGTTTCGAATCGCAATTTCTAAGTTTTTTATTATATACAACTATAAATAACGTAACTTCACATACACGAATGACCACTGAAAAATCTTGCGACAATGCAATTTGCTGGTAAAGTTGGAAAACGCTCAAATATTGACTTACAAAATTATTTCCGTGCTTGTAGGGGCTTATCGGTGCTTTCAAATACTTTCCCCGATAAAAGGAAATAAGTCTCCTATGAGATGCTAGATAGCTGACATTCATTTTCGATCATTTTTTGAAAGCATTCTGTGGAGAAAAAAATATTCTTCCAAAGTCAAAACAAATGTCAAATACAGAAAGAACTGTGCCGTTCTTGTTATTTTTTATGCTGTATTTTGGAAATAATTGTACCGTTGTTCTTATCGTTTTTATATTTTATTTTGGAAATAACTTCACTTTTGTTCTTATTATTTTTATAATGTATTTTGGAAATTGCCTTTCTACAAAAATGGAAGTTTTAGAAAAATCACTATTTTAGACAATTCAATAGCTAATTCTGGGAAAATATCTAACAAACAGAATCTATTTCCTCTAGGTAGCCAAAAATTGGTCTAAAATAATTAAATTTAAAGATTCATAACTCGATCAAGTTTGATTGAAAAAGGTAGGAATTTTTTATTTAAAATATAAGTCCGTCCAAAAATACTTTACTAAATGTAATCAATAGGCCCAAAAATTGTATAAAAAGACTTAGATTTTGTAATTTTTAGGCAATGCTGGCATTGGTGAAACCATATAAGGTAACTTTCCCTGTTTGGAAGAATATGCAACTAAAATTAATGCATGAAACGAAACAAATTTCATATGCAGTGGAAAACATAGGAAGATGAATTCCACTAAAAAGAGTCATAACAATAATAATGGAAGCCATTAATGGAATAGATTTTGGAGCTATCAGATCAGAAATTATTAATATTACAATGAACGTAAGGAAACAGACTTATATAAAATTTCATTAATGTTTGGACAGTAAAAAAATGTACAAATAGAAACTAATGGTATCTAGTATGAAACTTGCAGGTAATTATCAAAAATTAAGCAACATGAGGGCCACCTTTGACCCAAGTAAAATATTTCCAAAATGTCGATCTTTCTTTTGTTAAAGATATTGCATCGGTGAGTTAATTAGGTACACTTTTTCTTTTTCTTTTTTTCGTAAATCATTTTCCCATACCTTTCACAGTTTAAATATGAAAAATTGGCTTATGCGAAATTTCATTAATATTCGGAAGATCAAAAAAAAAATGTACATCCAGAAATGCACAGTTTGAAACTTAAAGAAAACAATCTTCTATTAGGCAATATAATGACCCTCTGGTCCAACTGCGATATTTCAAATGGGCCGACCTTTTCTTTTTGAAAATACTGCTTCGGCTACTTTTTGGTCTACTTTTTTTTCGGAATTCATCTTCCCATGCCATCCAGAGTTTGTATATGAAAAAAAGGGGTTATGCAAAATTCCATTAATATTCGGAGGATAAAAAATAAGCACATACAAAATTGATGGCCATGAAGAAGGAATGTTTTTAAAAAAAATGTTATATTAAATAATGCTATGACCCTCTGACCCATATGCAACATTTCAAATGTGCCGGCTTTCCATTTGTAAAAAATAATGCATTGGCTACTTTTTAATGTACTCTTTTTTCTTTCTTTTTCGGAATTCATCTTCCCATACTTTCCACAGTTATCACGTGAAATTTGATTTTATTCTGTTCATTAGTCTTAGTACCAGATGTTTCTAAGCAGATAAGTCCTTTTATGGCAACCCTGTATAATTCTTTACTTCATTTAAACATTTTTTTTGTTGGAATTACATACCAATCTTTAACGGTTTAGAAAACAACTTCTGATCCCGATTAGAGTTCTCAACTTATATAATGCTCATTTATTCTGTTCACTGAAAAAATAGGCTTAGTCCAATTTTCCATCAAAAATATTAGATTGAAACTTATGTTAAGTTATATAATACTTCTCAAGTCCAGCAATAATGAAAATCTTATATGTCTACCAAGAACGGAGAGAACAACATGAAAAAAAAATTTAAAACAAAGTTTTCATGATTTTTAAGCACACTAAAAAAAAATTAATGCAGTTTTAGGTTTTTTCTTCAGATATATTTGTAATAGAAACAATAAATTAATGACTTAAGTAAAAAAATCGACTTTTACAAAAAGGAAACGATACTCTTTCTTTGTATATAATAATTTCAAGTTGACAATTCTTGTATTTTCGCACTCCTTCCAAGAAATGGATCCCAGGACAATCGTAATAAAAATTGCAATCCTAACATCGGCAGTGAGAAGTTAATAATCTGAATCAGAAAAGGATACACAAAAATATCACTAGGTAACTATTCGCTTTCAAAATGACACTGTAATAAAAAATATGAAGTTGAACTTCTGACAGAAAAAGTACAACTGCTGACATTTTTTAAATGTTCTTTTATTTTTACTACCTATAAATTTAAAAAAGAAAATGTATTTAAATATAAATAATTTTTCCTAATAATATAGATGTTAACTTTCCATTCAGAATAAATGACTGCCGTTACTTAAGGACAGATTCTCGACACTAGGATCGAATGATCGTGGATTCGAATCCTCTTTCCTTCAAAAATTCACCACGTAAATATATGAGTTGCTGCTGAACTATTTTAAAATTGTTCTGGTATTAGTTTAAATACATTAATGTCCCATTTTAAAGGGAAAATAGGGCTATTTTGAGATTGACCTCGTAATTTTGAACCATGTTCAGATAACGAATATGACACTTGGGCTAACACCATCACTCCAAACTTCTGAACCACACTATCGGACTTCTGGGACGAGAGTTTAGAGAATTTGAGGCATTTTCCTTATGTGATGAATTAAAATTATAAGACCCAATCCCTATAGAGTGTATAGTGTTGAAACGATTGTAGATTTTAATTTTTTTAAAACTCGAAATTATAAGACTTTTAATGGTTTAAGAAAATAAATTTGCTGATTTCGCTACAATGTATTTTCATGTCAATAAGAATATAGCATATTTTCGAAATAGAAAATTTTCAATCGTTAATAAAATACTTTTTATTCATCCTTTTAAGTTCAAATATATTTTAATCTTGTAGTGGATGACACTCGATGTAGACACATTTTTTTTCAATATTAATTCATTAATTAAGTTTAATTAATTTTAATACTTTAAATAGAATTTTAGAAGTTTGTAATGAAAATTGAAAACGTCAGGCAGTAGCTCAAAGGGTAAAACGAAAATATTTCGGTATTTTTCAAGCTAAGGTGAAGTTTAATTCCAGCGAAAATCTATAATTTTTTGATGAATTATTTATAGTAATTATAATTATTCAATAAAAAGTAACTAAAATAAATTTTTTTCTGCCCTAAATATTAATTGATTTTTTTATATATTACTTGTTTAGTTCATAAAGCAGTTTTATGAACCATAACTCGACGCTTAGTGCCCTGTATATGGAAATTAAAATCACAGATAAATGGATATCTTAATGAGAAAAATAAAATTTTTCCCTATACACTCAAAGCTCTGCCTCCTTTTCCTTTTTTTGGTTCCATCATCAAAATTTAACCTTTTTCTTCATTTTAATAAATATTCTCTGGCAAGCTAAAGGTACGATACAATAAGAAATAAAATAAAATAATCTTTAAAACATACATAGACAAATGCACATTCCAAGAACCGAATATTCGGCAAACAATGGATTGCGTGACTGCATGTCGCATTATCTCCAACACAATAACAATACGTGCCGAGACAGTTCAGCGTCTCATGAAGGAGAAAGAGGAAAAAAATATTTTAATCAATGACAAGGTGGAAGATTAAAACAATTCAAGATAAAAAAAATCAAGCTAATTAAAAATAAAACTGTCCTTTAAAAATTAAAAAAAAATAGCTACTTCCTCTGCATTTGTTTTGTTAACCTCGATATTGTTTGCTTTTAATTTAACCAGCTGACTGAACACATTTACCTTATATGGGGCAAGGTATTCTTAAAGTTCCTTTATTAAGAAAATAAATTATTGATTAATTTTTTTAAAAATAAATGATTGCCCAAATCAGGGGAAATTTTCATTAAATTAATAGATATTGAAGGTATTTTTTCTTCATTTAATACAGATCTATATGGTACCACATAAAAAAACAAGCGATCAATTCGGTTTTTTTTTTTTTTTTTTTTTTTTTTTAAAAAAAAAGTTTGCACAAATAGGTGGAAACTTTCCTTAAAGGAAAAGATATTGAAGGTGTTTTTACTTAATTCTATACAGCTCTATGTAGTACCATTAAGTTAAAAAACATAAAGTCGGTGGTTGATTTCTTAACAGGAACTGTATAACAGTGTCATTTCAATTAACAACAGTATCAGTGATTTTTTTTTTTTTGCTTAGGTAGTTAATACTCTGTGTTTGTTATATATGTTATAGCTTTAAAACAATTTTACAGAAAAGGGTCAAAGAGTAATATCTGGTGAATATTTTGCACTTTATAAGTGTACAGTCTTAAGGCATAACAGATGCTGCCGGACATAGAAGTAGTTTTTATAACATGAGCTTACAAGATGTAGATAAGATGGTAGGTAGAAAAAGATGGATTTTATAGTAGAAATATCAAAATTTTACACTATCTTTAGACTTTATAAGATAGATTTACCAAAACAACACAGAAAAACCTACAACTATACTTTGTGACTATTTTAATAGCAGTCACTTTTAGGGATTTATTGTTGGATATTTCTCTTTCATCACTCCCAGAGTATCCGGAATTCACAAATCCAAGTTATCACAAACTTTGATGACGATTGAATGCATGAGACATTTTGGATAAACATTTCTCATCAATTGCTAATTTTAGCAATTTTTTTTAAAACTCTAAGAAACTTTGAAGATGTACATTAAAATTACTGAAAAAGAATATTTTCACAGAAATGCAATTTTTAAACATTAAAACTCTTAATTTGATTCTGCATCTCAAATAAAATCTTTCTCTTGAAATTTGAAAAGCGAATTTTAAATTAATTAATATTTGTATGCTATAATTTTTAGCTTTAATTTGACAATTTATTCTAACTTTTGACTTATTTAACTTTGATTAACTTTGATTTTGACCCTAACCAGCCTTCAATTAAAAAATTTATCTCATCTCAAAGAAACTTTCGAATAATAGGAGAATAAGCAGTTTTCGGAAAAAATTAGTCTAATTAGTTTTTCTAGTGCATAAAAATGAATTTCATGATCTCAAAGCATAAAAATCGAAAAAACAATCTAAGCATAATATTTTAAAGATTAAATGCAAATAATATGAGAAAATATTACCGGTCGGAATAATTCCTATATTACATTTTTTAGCTTAAAGTTGACAATTTAACCTTACTTTTGACTGAAAAAGCACTTCTATCTTTTATTCCAACCAGATTTCTATTAAGAAATTGTTTTTCTTTTTCTCAAATAAACTTTCGAATAATAGAAGAGTAAACAGCGGAAAAACAGAAGAAAAGAGAAAAAAATATACTAAATAGCTTTTCCAATTCATAAAAATGAGCTTAAAGATCCAAAAATATAAAATTCGGAAAAGAAAACTAAACCGAATATTTTGAGCATTAAATGCAAACAATAAAGGAAAATATCAGATCGAATAATAATAATAGTGTCTTCGCAAATCTCATTTACTTGATATTGAAAATTATTTCCTGAAAAGGCCCCAAATTAAGCTTTGTTTGTTTTGTTTCGAGTCAATGGATTCCTGGAAAAAAAGAAAGATAAAAATGAGAAGAGGAAGTTAATTTCAAACACATTACGAAATCAGCAGCAGGTGTCTTTATTGCTTCCTTAATCAGAGTCTAAGCATTTACAAAAATTATTATCAACAAATTATTTTCTTATTGAAATATTGAAGGGATCATCCGTTTGAATCATAAATCTTCTTAAAAATACAATTTTTTTATTGAAATGAAACAAACCAGGCAGTTGTGGATTTGAGCCGAAATTTCAGATTTATAATTAGTGGATCAAGTTATGGGACTTTTGATTTATCGAAAATACGTCATGCATGCTGCTTTGTATCCTTGAAATGTATAATAGGTCAAACTCTCTTCCATTGGCGAGGAAATAGGGCAACTGGTCACCTTTCACATCCCGTTATTTTAAAATCACGGTTCAAAATTGTGGATTATTATATTTCTTGCAGTTTCGTAATAAGTCTTATTTCACTCAATCCTAAGCGAAAAATTAAAATGAAATCTGCTAGGCATATTTCAATGTATCATGTCAGAACATAATGCTACGTGCTCGATCAAGATAAATTATATATTTATTCATTTTAATTGTTTCATTGATTTAGTAACTTTAGTATTGTAAACAATCCGAAAAACTTTGTCTCGCACTTATTGTTTCAAAAAATATCACATTTACTATTTATTTCATTTTATATAATCACGTGCAATTACATTTTTCTAGGTTTTATTTGTTGTAGTAATTAACTTATTTTTTTATCAGAGCTTTTGTAAATGCAATGACAATATGTTATTAAAAGCTGATTTTTTGAGATGCTCGTGCAGATAATAAAATTTTTATTTTTCACCTACGTATTTTTGTTGACGGCACAAACCTCATTCCCAAAACAACATCATGTTCTGACATGATAAAAAATTCAAGGGCTGTTTTATTCTTAACTTTCTCGTATGCTTATACAATATAACACGTTATGTGTTAAATTTCCTAGCATGGGGATGAAACTCAAATATGCATGTTATATTCCTATTTCTTGATTGATTGCCTCGAAAGTTCAGTGTATAGTTTTGGTCTTAAGACCACAAGTCAAATTTCATTTGAGTTATCACTTTCATATAAATATCAAACAGCGGGGTAGACAATCGTCACTTTGACTGATGTGATTCAAAAATTGACACAGATGAAAAAGAGAAAAATTAAACCATATAACAAATTCCATCCATCAAGCTTGCAGCATTTTTAAATTATCCAGCTGATACACTTATTAAGAAAATAGATTCCCATTAGTTTGCCAACTATTTGGTAGAAATCTGTAACTTTAGTTCGAAGCCACATATCACATTTTACGCTTCTACCTGTTGTTGTTGTTATTATTATTAGAGGTACTTGCCACGGGCAAGCTTCGTCGTGGCATCAGCGAGTTTTAAGCGGAAAAGAACGTCCCTTGTTTAGAAGTAGTGCCAACCAGGGCCAAAAGTACAACTTATCTACTCACTCGTCGCAGTCACTTGCAAAGCCTCTTTTTACTGGAGGGGGGGGGCACATTCATACACTTTACAGAAACTACACAGAAGAACAACCATGCCCGAACCGAGATTCGAACTCAGGACGCCCAGATCACGGTAAGACACGCTTCCTCTGGGCCAGGACGCCGGCACGTTTCTACCTGGTTGTGTTTGTTGCGTGATTGTGTTTATAGAGATGTATGATGCCAGAAATATTTGTCCTGTGATTTAAAGTGATTTGGAACACTGAAAGACCTCAAATTCTAGATGACAAACTATTTGGCACTTAAAATATGTTTTTTCATTGCTTCGAACGAGAGAAAATAACAATATATAAATACTACATTCCAAACTTAATATAAACTTTTTTTTTTTGCGTTTTATTTCCTTCTATTTAAAGCAACCAATAAAAGAGGTATTTATCGAGATTTTATCTTGGTTACTTCGCCATTATACAATTCGGAGTAACAAAAACTGTCTATTAAGTTCCCGTTACCCTGAAAGTTACAATGTCAAACAGTAAGCGATTCCCCAACGAGCGCAATTGCTACAGGAAATTACGCGTTAAACATTCGCAGGTGATGTTGGAATCCAACCGTAACATTAATTGCTACAACTGCTAAAAAGTTAAACAATTAAAATTTCTTGTACCGAATCGGACAGATTAACTCGCTTAATAGGTCCAATGACGAAGGAAAGCGGAAGCACTGCAGCTTGCGTCTGTCAATTATTAAATCAAAAAGCGTCTTCAGTGTTAATATTCAAAACTTGTCTACCACTCCACATCTGTTCCTTCCGAGAAAGTGAAACAAACCTGAACGATAGACTGAACGTGATTCGTAAGTTCCGTTGATATCCACCGATCCCCCTCCCCCCACTTGATTCCCTCCCACGTCCATATGCGATATTTTCATTGAGAAATCTTTTAGGGGTTCATCAAGTCTGTAAGGTCTGCTGGTAGTAAACACAGCCGATTTCAATGAAAAAAATACAAGCGTATCCATATAATACAACAGAAAACAATAAAAAAAGGTACTTCCGCTTCTTGGCCAGTCTTGCACGAACGCAAGCCGTTGCTCAAGAATGGAAAAAGCAAAGCTCTTCCCCCCCCCTCTCCCTCATTGCAAATCTGCACCTGTGAGAATCACTCAGGCTTCAAATCTTGGCCGATTGCGTAGTGGGCTGGTGTGTGTAATAAGCCAAGTCTGGTAGCTCTCGTCGAAGTACAGATGCTTGATATAAGCCGACATGCGTATTCACTTCGACATTGACTCATGCGATAAGTACACAATGAGCTCAACCTCCAACTCCTCTGTCTACTGTGATTAGCTATAATGGGCAGTGCCTACCTGAGGAGAATGAAATAACGAATTTCATTCATAAAGGCTTGCTTCATTAAAAAGAAGCGAGGAAAGATTTCATTCATAACAAGGACAGGATAATAGGGTCTCGGTTACGAAATATAAAGGAAAAGTCGAACAAAATTGGAAAGAATTGAATGAACGTTTGTATCCTTTGTCTAAAAGATGCTATCTATTTTTGCGAGTATCTGTCTTTAAACTTTGCAAATTCACCTTTTTTAATCAGTTCTAAGTATAAATAGCAAGTTGCACTAAAGCTACTTCACAAAGATTAGCTTTATGCTTTTTCTTTTAAACTGATTCTTAGCTTGAATTCGAAAAGTTAGACATCTGTTTTTCAATATCTGTAAATAAAAAGTCAAATCTCGTGGATACGTTGTTCAACGGACCGTCTCAAAAAGATGTTATGTCGGATATGGGTCAAAAATACAATAACCTGCTTATTTTGTTGGTAAATATTACTGGCTTAAGATTGCTTTTTAAGGATAATATTTTAGTATATTGTCATGTTTAAAATTCTAAACATTGTCAATAAATTTGAAAAAATTTAGAATTTTAAAAAATTAATTTTGAAATTGTTGAACAAGGCTTAATTACTGTCGTAAAGTTTTTATTGAATACCTCTACATCTTTATTTATTTCTTAATTTTGAATTTTTATCACAGAATAAATAAAAATGAATTGAATTTCTCTTTAATATTTGCATTGCATTAGATTAGATTAGATTATATAAATTAGGTCAATTACCTTAAGTCCTTTTTGAATTTTGAGAATGCTCGCAAGGAAATGCTCAAAATTTTAATCTTGTTACAAAAGCAATTTTAATTTTCATCACCATGGCTAATTTAAAAATCTATTTAAGTATTTTAATGAGTTTATATCTTTGATTATCTTTTCTTTTTCTGTGGTTTTAGTGACGCCTTATACTTCCATGCTCTTTGCTACATTATTAAGAATTTCTTAAAGTATTTTAATGAGTTTATATCTTTGATTCTCTTTTCTTTTTCTGTGGTTTTAGTAACGCCTTATACTTCCATCCTCTTTACTACTTATTAAGATTTTTTTAAAGTAAATAATGAGATACTCTTTGCTACATTATTAAGAATTTCTTAAAGTAAATAATGAGATACGCTTTGCTACATTATTAAGAATTTCTTAAAGTAAATAATGAGACGAAAACTGAAAAATAAAAAACGAAGAATAGATCAGGAACATGGGTAAATAATGTGCTAAAGAGAGTTTTGCACCAAAGGAATATTACTATATTTATCAATGCTTAATTTCATTTCTGTTCTTTTTAATTAAAATAATATTTAGTGGAAAATTATCTCATCTGAAATTCTTAAAGAGATCTAGAAATTTTTAAATAGAAGTAAAAACTTTCACATAACATTGTCTATTCTGATAGTATTGATCATCCCCTTTTATTATGGTTCATTGGTTAATTTATTAACGGTCGAATGAAGGGATATATTTCCCAAGAAGGAAGAGTTTTTATATGTATGTTGTTTGAGTTAATATATGTAATCTCGAAAAAATTATGAAATGTATTTTTTTATACTGTTAGATACCTACCAAATCTATCAGTCATATTTAATAAAATCTTTTTTTATACATTAATATTTTGCATAAACATAGTTCTACTTTTTTTTCTATTAAAATTCATCGAATAGAAATCTGATTATTTGCTGAATTCTGTGATCTTAAAAATGCTCTGAAGTTGTCAATGCAAACTAAAATTATAAATTAAATTGTAATTAAATACAATTATGTTTTGATTGTTTTACAGGAAAAAGTATTGTTAATGTTTCGATTAGAATTTTAATTTTAAATTGTTTAATTAATAGAGACCTAATGTATGTTATTTTTTTAGTCTTTCCGAAGTATTACTCCGAAACATCTCTCCTCCAAATAAATTTCGATTTTTTTAATGATAATTAGATTTTAAAAAATTTTATTCAATTTTTTTTATGATTTTGCGAAATAAGAAATATTAAAATTTTGCACATTAACTAAGTAATTTGTTAAATTTGGGTTTATAATTTTGGTAACCAGTAATCATTCAGGCAAAAATTAGATATGAGTACACTTATCACAAAGCTGTAAGGGTTAATTTAACTTAGAATACTTACTAGTGAGCATAGCTAAAAATTAATTTCAGCTAAATTAAATGAGTTTAATGGGATTTTTTAGCGAAAAATAATGAAAAAATAAATATAAACGTTTAATTACACATTACATTACAAAGAATTGCAAAATTATAAACAGTACGCATTATATTATTAGAACATATCACAATTTAATTAAAACTTCTATGTTTTAATTTGAAGAAAATAAAAAAAATTAAAGACCCTAAGAATTAAATGCATTTAAAAAGAAATTGATTTAATTCATAAGATTATTGATAGGAAGATCTCAAATTTGGAAAAACACCTACTGCATCAATAGTATTTCTTGTGTTCCAGATATGAAAATTGAATTTAGATAAAACATATTAGAAAGATAATTTAGATAAACAAATACATTACATTCAAAATACTGAAAATTATATACAAAACTATATAATAAAATAAATAACATCATTGAATATGGAAATCCTTGTATGTAGATTCCCTAATCGCCGAATTTAACTCCCTAAGATTACTTCCCCCTGAAGTCGCATAAAAAATGAAATTTAGGAATTGAGCGAATTTGATAAACATAATAGCATGATGCTTAATTCATTAGAGTGAAATAACAGCTTTCTATTGAAACCCTTTGAAATAGAAAATAAATGTATCAATGTATTGATGAAAAAACTACGAATTCTAACTTTTTATATAGTCCCCCGTTCCTAGTAGTTACATTCAACAGAAGACACATTAACATTTCAAATAAATAAATCTTTCTCTTCTGCAGCCAAAATGACGAATGATAGAAATTCAAAATCGCTATGAGCGGCAATTTTAGATATTTTTATGGTCCCTAGAAGACATTTCACTGATTTAAGTTACAAATATTTATTCGCAACGTATAATTCTTTATATCATTTAAAGCACTTTTCCAGTTAAAATTATATACCTAACTCAAACATTTCAGAAATTAATCATTGAGTCACGATAAGAATGGACATTCTGTATATATGTTTATGCATCAATTTTCTGATTTAGACATTTTTATTTAGACTCGAATATTCTATTTTTAGAATTATCGCAGTTTCTCAGTTTCTGTCAAGTCATGGTTTTAGAAGCAATATTTTTGATATGAAAGTGAATAGTCAACAAATTGATAACAAAATTTCTTCTAATCTTTATATGTGACAACAATATTTTCAACGTCTATGACTATTTAAACTCCTTCATGCTCAATGATGAGTCAGACATCCAATAATTTTCGATGCTGAAAGATGTTACATTAATTTTAACAATCATTTAAAAAGACAATAATTCTAAATATAAAACATAAAAATCTTGCCTTTAACGTTCCTTTATAAATTGTAATAAAAATAAAGTCCCGAAGAAGAAGAAATCATCAGATAATTAGAAGGCAAATATCTGTTACGGAATGTAAAGCTTCTGATATACATGGATACAGAACGTCATCTGATCTGGAATAGCAATAATTAAAAAAATTGCTCTGGTTTCCAAACTAGAAGTGATGAGGTTTATATTAAATATTATTTATCCATATTTATGAAGGTAGTAGTTCGATAAATAAAGGGGGAAATATATGTAAAAGGGACTGAAGAAGCATCCTTCCTTCTCCTTTTTCATACACTTCCATATTATAGTATTTTGTGTTTATCTTTATCGTAGACTGAAGACAATCCAATACATATTTGGGATATCTTATTGAATAGATTCAAGATTATATACAGATACCAATTTTCTTCAGAAATATCATCAATTAATACCAATAATTATAAATATCACCAAGATTATCATTCATCAAACAATGTGCATTAAAAGTTTTTGAGCTCAAATTATATTGATAGACAGGTAGACAGCTTATTCTTTAAAGGATTTGGGGAAAAAATTGTATCTCTTGTTTTTTGAATTTATGAGTTATCACTTTTTTATGCACTCGAATAGATGGTCAACATAAAGACGAATTTCGTTCAAAATTTGGCACAAGTTTACAATTCTTATAATGAAACAAACCATTGAATTTCATCCGTTTAGCACATTTCATTTTTTATCTCTTTTTTTTCCCAAAGAGGCATAATACTGAAATATTTCTTGAACTGCGTCAGATTTAAACTTGGATATCAATCAAAATCTCTGTCTATAAAATTAAATAATTTTATTTCAAAGTTCATGTTTTAAATTTAATTTACCTACCTCATTGTGTTTCCGAATAGTTCACATACACAGAGAAGGGACTGGTATGGATAATTCCACTCGTTTTGAATTAAGTTTTTTCGAAGAAGAGAAATGATGATTTGGAACATTACTTCTACCTACTGACCTTTAATCTACAATCTAATGCAGATTTTGATTTAAAACTCCCAAGTTGGAATTCATTCATCCTGCTATTAATATTACTCAGTTATCACGTTCATTTTCGCAACCTTTGACGTACCGACAAACAGAAAACCTGCCAGTCGTCTGGATTTGAAAAAGATTTTTAGTGGATTTATAATTCTAGTCATAAAACCATCTGCTAAATTTCCCCTGGATCTGTGTTTTTTTTAATTGTTGCGTTAACAGATACACGATCGTGCGAGCAGACAGACTTCCCTCAGAGGAATTTAGTCCAAATGTTGTTCCTTTCGATACTACTACGTTCAGTGGTGGCGGGGTCGTTGGCTGTACATAAAAAGTCCAAGTGTTGTAACAAACCTTCAGTTTTGACGTAAAAACTATGCATCAAATTTAATCATCTAGTTTCTAGTGTTTTCAGAAAAAACGGCATAATTCCAAAAATTGTATTTTTGAAATCAGACAAAATAGCCAAATTGTCGAGGCAATAATATTTGACGGCTGCAATGCTTTTTGTATAATTCGAATTAGAGAAAGTTAAAAAAATATTTTCTTGTTTCGAAATCTTGAGGCAAATATATATTGTTTCAAACTTTTTATTCTCTTCGGTTTCGGAAGGATAGCATGGCTGTTGGTTAAAGGTAGACATTGTGAAATTTATATATTAAATTCGCACTTATATATGAGACTATAATATTTAGAACAAAATGCTGGATTCCTTCATAAAATATCTCTCTCATATTTTCTGGCTTATTAATTCTGATCTTAGTTATTAATTTTACTTGAAATTCAGTTGAACTTGAAAATTTCAAATGATTTTAATACGAATTATTTTAACTTGTTCTTTGAACTTTCTAGTAATATTATGTTGAATATCCTCTAAAATTCTAATTTCTTTTAGTTAATTAGAAGTAAATAAATATCATCTCGACAAGCTGGAGGGCAAAGGTGTATTCTTTTAAATATAAATTACTATCTGCCAACATAAATTGTTGATAACAGAAACTGTCAATATTTGAGCTTGAATTGTAGTTACTTCAGAGATTTTTGCATTTCTAACAATATATTTCAGCCAGTTATTCAGCCATATTTCAAGCCAGTTAAAATCAAACAAAATTATTCTAGTTATATATATATATATATATATATATATATATATATATATATAATTGATTTTTGTAAGAATTCAACTCGCATTCTTCATCTTCACGTTAAATACTGAAATCTATGCATTTTACAGATTGAGCTAATACCAGTTTATTTCATTTTTCATTACAAACCGCTAAAACTCTATTTAAATTATTAGAAATTAATTAAACTTAAGTAATAAATTAATATTTTAAAAAACTGTATTATCATCAACTGTCATCCACTGCAAGTTTAAAAAATGTATTTGAACTTGAGTTGATGAATAAAAAGTATTTTATTAACGATTGAAAATTTGAACAAGACATATATATATATATATATATATATATATATATATATATATATATATATATAGAGATATATATAGAGAGAGAGAGAGAGAGAGAGAGAGAGAGAGAGAGAGAGAGAGAGAGAGAGAGAGAGAAATAGATATATATAGAGAGAGTTTAAACTACTAGTAGTAGGAATTGAAAAAGTTAAATGTTAAAAGAACTTATTTTTAAGTTTTATTGAACAGCTTTTGAATTCAAAATGTTGTAAAGCGTTTATAAAAATTATTAATTTAAAAAATAATACGCATTAAAATTAATTACTGTTTATTTGTTAAAGACACAATATTTATCAGAGCTGTTAAATATTAAAAATAAATTTTTATTACAACTGTTAATTTTAAAAAATTTCCTTTTCTCTTACCGTTTTCAAATTCAGATGCAGTTATTCTTGATTCGGATGTTTAGATAAATAGAATTTTCATTCAGCTTTGAATTAATCATGTCCTATTTTACTTCAGAAAAAAAAACTTTTCACGTTGTTCAATATTTAGAAGCTATATTCCTCTCTCCTTCCGCTAAATCTCCATTTCTATGGCTTGCCCATACAGAATATTTTATAGACAAGCCATACTGAATTCAAGATACATCTATCTTGAATTAAATCTTTTGATCTCCTTTTAACTTTTATTCTTGGACTGACAAATATTCAACTTCGACCCAGACATGTCTGCTTGAAAGTTATTCCCTTGTCATTGTTGTTCTAATGCAGTTTAATTCCAGCTTCGCTGAAGTAATTTTTAAACAGCTCACGATTCAATTACTAAAAATAAAATATGCTTTAGTTGTAAAATTTAAGCTTTATTTACTTCACTTTTAGAACTGCAATGAATTAATATGCGGAATCAGAAGTTTTGATTTTGAATTTAAATTTATAGCTTATTCGTAGAGTCTTTTTTTTATTGCATTAAAAATAAGATGTATTTTTACAGTATTAACATCAGAAACTTACTATTGTGATTTTTTTAAATCCCCTTTCTGTCTTAAAATAAATATTCTTAATGTTTTCAGAACTAAAACTTCTTTCCCTCTGTATTGAAAACTAATCTCCGCCCTCTCCTCTTCTTCTTTTAGCCTCTTGTTTTTACCTCAGATTTCACTATATTTTCCTTTAAACGAAATAGTGCGACAAAACAAAACTTATTTTTAGTGAAAAGTCAAACGATCGATTCTTTCGATCTTTCTAACACCTAGCTGTAGAATTTTCATGCCAATATCTTTTTTGAAATAAAATTCTGATGACTTGCATTATTGAGATAAATAGTCAATTTAATGAATTTAATGCGATTTTCTTTCTTATTGTTTCATTATTACTTTTTTACTATTATAATTTTTAGTTATATCGCTTTTCTAACATGTATTTGTGTTTTTCTTCCCCTTTTTTGTAGCAGTGTGGAATAGAACATTTCTGCATTTCTTTTCAGTCTAATTTATATTATAAATATTGTTCATAAAACAATGCTTAATTGAACTGATATTCGATTCTACAAAAGCTACAGGGTTATTGTGCTATTTGAAAATCATACGTTAAAATCTTAAATCTTGATACAAATTCATTTCAATAGTTTATAATTAGTTTTAAATTGCCAAATTTTATATAATGATAGAATTTTATACCATGAAAAATTAGGAGGGTTTTTTTTAAATTTAAATAAACTCTACTCATATTTTTCTGATAAAAAAATTCCTCGTTATTTGTTATTCTGTATATAGTTTGAATTGCAGCTCAAACGCCGTTTTCTTTTTCCTTTTTTAAAAATAAAGTGAGTAATTCTATTTTTTATGTCATAGGGAGAAAAACACTACACTTTTAAATACATTTACTTTTCTTTTTTATTGAGTCGATTAAGGCAAGAATTTTCACTATTGTACCATCAAAAAATTTCTATAATATAATACATTTCCATGATGTATATATAAAAGATTTACGTTAACTTGAAATGTAACAAAGTGCATAGTTTTTACATGCTTAAAAAACGTAATTTAATATGGATTGAAAAAACTGACTCTTGAATTTTAGATGGGTAAAATTTTTTTATATATATAAAGTACCTGATGACATCAGTTTCCAATGGAAACATACTTAAGAGATTTTCCTTTCCAAGTAAAAAAAGGCGGTAATTGTTCGATAAATTGCAAAGAAATTACCTGTTTATTACACAAGGTGTTTTCTTTTAATCATCAATGAGGAAGTAAAGAAAATATAAATTACTTCGCTGCATTGAGTTTTAATATGGCAATATTATTATCATTTTCATCAGTATTTGTTGTTGCTTCACCCAGTTTTTAATCATAAGATATTTGTATAGACGGATAAAAACATTAAAAAATCCAAAAAAGCTGCCCCCGTTTAATTCTCTCAAGTACAGTACATTTAATTTATATTACATTTACTTTTAACACTTTCAAGTACAGTACATTTAATTAAAAAACAAGTGATAATGCACTTTTGAAAGAATTATTGATAGTTTATTGAAGTTTTGAGTTATTTAGTATTGATGTCACTAAGATTCACGAAGATAATTAATTTTTCTGTCGAAAGTGAACCTCGCAACATCTTACACTAGTAATAAGTACTAGCACTCAATAAGTACTAGTGCATTTAATTTACATTACATTTAATTTTAACACTTTCATGTACAGTACATTTAATTAAAAAACACCAGAGAATAATAGTGAAATTTGAAAGTATTATTGATAGTTTATTGACATTTTGAGTTCTTTGGTATTGATATCACTAACTCTACACACTCTATATTGATATCACTAAAATACTTAATTGTTCTGCCGAAAGTGAACCTCGACATAGCTTACGCTAGTAATAAGTACTAGCACTCAACTACCTAGTACTCAAGAATGGTTTTCCTTCTGTATTTATCTTCGTCTTGGAAGAGTTATTAGTTTTCTTTGAATTTTTTATTAGCTAAAATATTTTTAAAAATATGATACGTCCTAATATTTTATAAAGCCATATACAGAAAAAAGTAGCGAACCCAAGGTTTTTAAAAAAATGTTTTTTAGGAAAATAATCACTTTTCTCGAAAGAAATTCTAAAAATATAATATATTTCGGAATTTTTAAAATTTATTTTTTGTCATTTTTATTTCTTTTGTAGCTTTTGATTCATTTAAACTCAATATTCAATATAAATATTTTATAACTGATTTATTTTTTAAAATATCATTTTTTGGAAATTTCGTTGTAAATAATCAAATTCTCTTAAACTTCTAATTTCTTGTTTCCATAGCTAATCGTATTAGATTATTATTTTCCCAATTCTCATCTCGGTAACATTATTCTAAAATATGCATTCCAAAATTCTAAATAATTGACATTTTGATTATATTAAGATATACTTAAATTTATACAGCACTGACATTTCTTATCATTGATTAAAATAATCAGCATAACGAAAAAACTTAAAACTAATTTGTTAAATTCTATATATGATAGACAAAAATGTAATTTTTAAATAACCACAATTCTTTTAAAATTATTAAATTATTTTTATATGAATTCCCTAACAGTGACTTCCAAATTATATTTATACACAAATTATAAAGAAGGCATAAGAAAGAAATTTCTAGAATAAATATTTATGTATAAATACTTCAGGCTTCTCATATACTTATAATTCTACTATATTTTATATAATTTTCCTTAATTTTCTTATAAAACCACATAATTTTAATGTTTTTTATTGACATTATTATAAGTTTCTACTGAACTGTGTCAATATTTAATGAAAAGACGGTATTAATTCTAAATGAAGATAAAAACTTTAATGCTTTTTAAAACCTATGATAAAACCTTCATTTTTTGCTTATGTTTTCACTAAATGTAATTAAATATGCATACTTCTCTTCCATTTGATTAATATATTTATTGAATAATTTTTCAATACATTTGTACAATACACCCAACGAGTTCTTTGGACATCTATCACAAAATACTTTATACAACAACCAACATCAGTTGTACTTACATAGCCATAAGTGAAAAATCTTTACCATAAAGATAAGACAGGAAATTTTTAAGTACAAAATTTACAAATTATGGATAAATGTATAATAAATTTCTATACACTTGTTTTTAAAAAATTGCAATCACAGCCTAGCAGTTTTGAGGCCAATTCATATTACCACGTAAAAGATACAAAAATGAAGAATTGAATAATCAGCAAAGGCATCTGTAGATGACCAGGAGCCTGGGAACAAGAGATAATTCTCTGAAAAACCAGGTCTTCCTTTTCGTATCTTCAACATGGTAACATAAACGAGCCTTGACTATGAAACATAGATGCTATGGAATGCAAAACAAAAACAGTGTATGTGATGTTTTGGTGAAGACGTCAGAAGAAAACAGTAATGCAGTGATATAAACGGCAAATACTTTATATACAAAGAACACCACACACATACTGAGATTAAAAACTCAGTTGCAGAAAGCCTGCATTTACCTTTCACATTGCATACTTGCCCATGCCCATTTAGATGGCCATTACCTGACCATGACAAAAATTCCAAATGCAGTTTTCTCGCATTCGGTGGAATGATATATAAAATAGTTTTGGTTAAACTAGGAATTGCACGATAAGAAAAAGAATCCAGTCAGCTTCTGCTCCATCCGTTGAAGAAGACTGATGCGCTGGTATTAGTCACCAAAAAGGTAAACTCAGCCGCGGCGGTCTGCAAGTTTAGCACGATAGCGACCTGATGACTGTATCTGGACGTCGCGAAGGCAGCTTTTCAATGTGACTAAGCTGAAAAGAAAGGAAAGAGCCATAAGTTTCCAAAAATTAAATAAACATCTTTAAAAAAATTAATAAAGATATTTGTAAAGTTCTATAACTGATTTCTTTTAAAAGAGGTAGAAATAGGGCCACATGAATTGCTAAGGACCTGAAAATTGTAAAATCCATATTTATCAAGTGGCTTAAAATGAAACGTATTATGTGTAAATTAATTATGTTTCATTTTTTGCCACTTCCTCTGAAGAAAAGATCCCCTAAAATCTTTTAACATAAAATTATTTTATCTATGCTCGTCTAAGCCTGAGAACATATCTAAAACATCAACTTGGCATCACGAAAAAATAATAGTTTGAAATATTCTGTATTTTGATAATCAACGCTTTTGACATTGTTGTTTTAAAATGCGATTTGCAAAGAGAAACAGGTAATTTATTCTGGCTAAACTATAATTTTTAATAGAAAATTCAGAGTAAAAATTTAATTAAATAAATAGAGTTTTAATAGAAAATTCAATTGAATAGAAAATTTTAAGCACAAATAAAAATTCCACTGAATTTATTTGTCTTTAAACAAATATCAGCATCGTAAAACAAATAAGTCAGTGTAAAAGAGGCATCAGTATTTTGAGTATCATGTTTCCTAGAATGAAACTTTTCTAATGACATATATTAAGCATTCTATAGTGATCTATCATAACAATAGTATTTCATCATTAGATATTTATTTGGATTTCTGATTTCTAATATTTATAATTTCTGAAAACCAATTTACGATTATTTTTTCAAGTCTTTCCTGATTTCTTTCATTGTAATTTTGCATTATATTTCACCTGCAAAATTTTATAGATTTCATTGTTGCTAATATTAAAATTATAATAATTATTGAATGCGTATTTATTACTTATTTAAATATACACCCGTAAAAGAATGTATTAAAATAATTTCACTTTTTGTATAATCAAACAAAAATAACAATAATAACATCCGACAAGAATCCGATTCAGATGAAAAATTCATTTTCTCTGAAATATCCAGTACTTATCTGGAAATGAATCCGAATTTTTTCTCTAATATGATTATTTTAACATTCTCTTTTCATTAAGTTCAATTACGCAAGAAGGCGAAATGCAAGTACGATATCTCTACCAGTCGGGGATGGGACTGATTTTTGGCGTGACGGAAAATAGTTCAAAGAACTCGGAGTCTCGAAGAGATGATTTCGATGTCATTCACAGAACAAAAAAATATATTAATATAGGGAATATATCTTGAAATTATTTTTCTTAATTTATTTATTATATCTGAAACAATTAGATGGTACAGCAGAATTACCGAATTAACCAAAAAATCCTATTTTTGGATTTTCCTTCCAATTAAGAATTATTTTCTTCTTTGTAATTCCGACAGTAAGTTTCTTTTGATCACTGAACTTTCATTCAAGTATGTAAATAACAACTTTAATAATTAAATTCAACCACATGGAATAGATATTGAAACAAATTTTTGTTATAGATTAGGAGAATAAAGACTGGTTCTGTTTAGTTTTATGTAAATTTTTTTAATGTAAATTCGATTTATTAGGCATATGTTGTGATTATGTCAAAGATTTTATATCATGTATATACTTTATGAAAACAATTCAATCTATGGAATAAAAAAGTTTCATTTTTTAAGACTAAAATATGTTCAGTTTTTTTCTCTCTCACACACACACAGAGAGACACATTCAATCTTACGTTATTAATTTTTAACTTGCATTTGTACGTACACAAGAAGCTATAATTACTCAAAATTGCTGATGGGGGGACGAAAATATTTGAATTTCTCTTTCAAGTTTATTAATATATTTTTTAAAGAAAAGGTTAAGAAACATTAATTCGTCTATTATTTGGTTGAATGAAATAAATGGCTATCGATTTCTCATTTGAATCTAACAAATGGAAATTCCATGAACATAAAACTACTTTTCGTATTGGTATGTTTTCTAAAAAATTAAAAATTAACTGTGGAATTTCGAGATACCATAACAATCTAATATTTCCCATCGGCCAGCGAATTTTGATGGGAAAATACCAAAAAATCTTGAAATTCGTCTTTTTGTTGGTAATGAGAGGAAGCGAATAGAAATCTACGACGCAGATAACATATTTCAACATCTCGTCTCTACTATCTACTTGCACATACAAACTTTAATAATAGACCGCCGAGGGCAATTTTATGCTTGGCTGACCACAAGCGAATGGATTTGTGGGTCAATCGCCTCTCCTGTAGTTCAGATCTATTAATTTACATTGGATGCAAAAATATAGCAAGGTCCATTAATAATATCGAAACTATAAACACTTTTTTTCTTATTTTTAAGCAGTAAAGTCAAATATCCGAACGGAAATATGTTATTCAACTATGCCGAAGTATCAAAAAAGCTCAGTGACAAAAGAAGTAGCTTTTTTTTATTTAAAGAAAAATAATAATATGTTTTACCCCGTTTTAATTCATCATGATAAACTTAAATATGTAAGAGTTTAAAATTAAATAAAGGAGAATATTCTCCTTTCGACTTTCTCAATACGAACACGATAAGATGTTTATCTGTGTGTGTTTCATCATACTTTGTTGGAAAAATATAGCAAGACCCATTAATAATATCGAAAGTTTATATATATTTTTAATTTTTAAGCAGTAAAGTCAAATATCTGAAATGTAATGTATTATTCAACTATGCCGAAGTATCAGAAAAGCTCAGCAACAAAAGAAGTAGCTTTTTAAAAAAAATTAAAGAAGGAAATAATATGTTTTAACCCGTTTTATTGCATTATGATACACTCAAATCTGTAAGAGTTTAAAATTAAATAAATGAGAATATTCTCCTTTCGACTTTCTCAATATGAACACAATAAGATGTTAATCTGTGTGTGTTTCATTATACTTTTATGGAAAAATGTACCTTGATTTTGGGAGTTTTTTGGTATGTAATGACGGTGACAAAACCCCACGCCAAATTTCATTTGTCAAAATCGTTGCATTTTTGTATTATCAAGTTCATATATTTGCAGTTACACAGATTGAAGGGAATGAGTTCAAAATCTGATACGGATATTCGATTCTGATGGCATTTAACTTTGAGTTTTTGAATGATTGTGTTGATCGTCTTGTTTGTTGATTGTTGAACAGACACACTTTCTATTGATTGATTTCGTCCAAATTTGGCTGAATTCTGCACATTAGATAAATACCGAATTCCATTCATTAATTTGATTGCGCTTTTTAATTATTGCAGACAGAGCCCAAAAGTCATACAGATATGATTCCAAAAATTAATTAGTCGAACTCGGAGAGATCAGAAATGTGGTGATGATCAAAATCTATGAGCGAAATTATCATGTTCGCAATTAAACAGACTTACGGATTGAATTCAAAACCTAGTATAGATATTCACTTCTAATGGTATTTAACTTTGAGTTTGAAATTTTTAATGATTATGTTGATCATCTTATTTGTTGATTGTTGAACAGACATACTTCCTATTGATTGGTTTCGTTCAAAATTTGACTGTCTGCACATTTGATGAATACGAAATTTAATGCATTGATTCGGTTACGTTTTTGAGTTATTGGAGACATAGATCAACAGTCGTAAAGATATAATTCCGAAAATTAATTATTCGAACTCGGAGAAATCTGACACGCAGTGATGATCAAAATCTCGAGGACCAATTTTTTGACTATTACAATACTTTCTTTTTGATTATTTCGTAAACACATACGTAAAAAGATTAGTATTTCGAATTTTATTTACATTTGGGAGCTATAAGCAACAATTCGATGTAACAGCATATTAATCTGTGTCTCAGTTAGGATGGAAGCTATTTAAATAAGAGGAATCAATGAATGGCCTTAATAATTTCAAATGCATAATAATTTAAAATAAGAATGTGATAATTTCATATTAATGACTCTTAAAATATAAAATAGCTCAAATTTGGTTGTTACAAATCTGAAAGAAATTTACTTTTTTTAAATGAAAACAAAAGGAATGCACAAAATGCCACAGAAGTGAATGAATGCCATATATTATGTCAGTAAATAAAGAATTCCGAGTGACAAAACTTTGAGATATTTCTAATTAAAACCTATCACATACACACACACACATATCAGTATATTATTTCAGACAAATCGTTACTAATTATTTCATGGTTTGGGAGTAACGCTCTGATTCACTGGCGGTTATTCTAATTAATTATTATTTCAATTCAATTATTTTGTAAAAAAATACGCAATTAATTTAATATATCCTATATTTAATCGCAACAACATAATTTTATAGTTAAAAATAACACAGTAAAAGTAGATTGAATGTAATTTCTTTCCCAATTTTAAACTCTTTACAAACTACTTTTAGAATTCCAAATTATTCAGACTTTAATTGATTTACCATTCATATGAATCAAATCTAGTAAGCATTAAAATTGCTTTGAATGTGCAAATACATTAGTACTTTCTATTAAACTAATAGTGATTAATGCTATTAGTTTTCTTACTAATAGCATTTATCACTATCTATGATAAAAATATTCCACTCTAATTAAAACATTTTAAATAGTGTTTGTTTATTTAGCCCATATTTTATAAAGGGCTTTTATAAAATATCTTACATAGTTTAAATTAAATACTTACATCAGAGTAGAAACTTGAATGCTAAGAAATTTAATTATATTTTGAAAAATTCTGTAAATTATCTTTGTCTGAAATTCTTCGGTCATTTTGGAAACAGCGACCATATGTCGGATTCCTTTCTCCGCTGATTAATTTGCTTTGAAATAGTTAAAGCAAATGTTGGAAGATAATAAATTATTAAAATGTTTTACGGCAAGTTATTAGCAATAATAATGATGATGCAAATGTTTTCAAAAAAATTTCAAAATATATTTACGTTTTTCAATAGCGAACATTGGCCATTACGAAATAAATATGGCAACAAGACGTGTCTACCAAATTAAAGAAACAAACAGTATACGGATATTTTTTGTTGATTTAAACATCTAGATTGTCAAACTTTTTATGTCATGTTTATAAATATAGAAATTCACTTTATTACTTATTTATGTGAAGAAAAAAAAGCTCATAATACGAAAATAAATATCAAAAATAGAAAATAAATATTGAAACTTTTATTTCACGATGTTTAAATTTACTCGCAATTTCCTTCTTTAAATAATTTTCAATTTTTCTTTATACATTGATAATTGTTGGATTATCCGTATCAGCTTGTAATTATAAATTTTTACAAAATTCAACAAATTATAATCATTTATAATGACTGTTATTTTTTTCCTAATACATTTATAAACAAAAAAAAATTTTTTAATATATTTTTAAAAATATATACTTGTAACACATTTTAAAACAAAGATAAAAAAAATTATTCGCCATATTCTTATAATAGGAACATTCTCTAAACATAATTTCAGAGAGAATTGCTCTATGTATTTGAAGTAAATATTAAGGGATAATAAAACTAATCTTTCATATCCCAACCCTTACTGTGACTTAAAAAAAAAGAGTTTTTAATATAAAAATGAGTTTAATTATTATGAATGATAAATAACTTTCTTTAAATTACAAAAATTTGGGATTAACTAATTATCTGAATGATAATTAAAGACAAATTACCATTCAGTCTACCTGTAATTCCGCATAATTTGGATAAAACAGGATCAAATATTTCATATCATGAATCTAAAAATTGCGCGTAATATATAGAAACATTTATATTCCCAAACTAATTAAACAAATCAATCAAATTACTTGATTCATTGATAATTCACAAAAAGAAAAATACGGGATTGTAAGCAGATTTAAAGAACTGTTTGTTGGGGAAGAAAAAAATGCTTTTAATAGTTTTAGGGGCATCAAGATAAAAGTTCATCTATAATCATCAAAGTCTATCTATAATCATCAGATAAAAGTTCATCTGAGAAAAGTTCAAAAGTTCATGTACTATGATGAATTTAAATATTTAATCGCCTCTTTTATAGTATTAGATACTTGCATTTGAAAGGCTTATCTTTCCTTAAGTTTGTAGGATTTGCATCTCTTAGTTATTTCTTTATTTAATCGTTTACTCGGCGAATAAAAATAATGAAATCTCCTTGAATTTCTTGATTATTTTTTTGGAAAAATGGCACATTTTTTTTCAAAATTAATACATTAAGAACACGTTTTAAATTTACCTTGATCAATGTGGAGCAACGCTTTTTAAACAGGCAATAATATGAAGAGTTATAATTTGAAAATATACCTGATATTAAAATTAATGCACATAACCAACATTTTTTGTTCTATAAATCATGGAAATTTTATATCATTTATTGAACCGTTTCACAAAATCATGTTTAGTTACAGAATAAAACAAAGTTATACTAGATATTTCCATGACTCAGTTTTTCAGTTTCATTGCACTTATTTGAAAATTTTCTAGTATGAAAAGAAAAGATGTATTTTTTTCCTCCTATTCTCTTCTTTAAAACTCGCTGTTTTTCAAATTTTAATTTTTATAATTATGGATTTAGGGATCCTTTAATTGTGGGGCTCTTGGTGTAGAATCAGGAAAGTGCTTTTCTTTCCCTCTCTCTTTCTATCTTCCGCACCCATGCTTGTCATGCACCCATTATTTTATTAACATTAAATACATAAACATCATATAGAATTATGCAATTGAGTATAAATTTTAAAAACTTTGACAGTACCCTGTTAGAACAGATTGAAAAGGTGAATTTTAAAGGCACAAGACCCAAACTTAGCATGTTGCGCCAAACATATGGTAAATGCATCGGCGTTTGGTAACACTGTTAGGACGTTACATTCGTTTGCCCAGTGACAGAAATGAAATTCTAAGGGTTTGATGACACGAAGAAAGCATACGCGAAGAAAGTGATTCTATTAATTCTAAGCAACAGTACAATTCATTTGGAAAATATGAATACAAAAATATAGGCGCAAGACTAATTTTGGCATGCTGCGCCAAGCATATGGTAAATGCATTGGTACATGGTTAGGGCAAAGCAATTAATACAGCGGCAGAAATGAAATTCTAATGGTTTGATGCTACGAAGAAAACAATTGCGGAGAAAGCGACTTTATTGATTCTAAGCTACTGTACAACTCATTTGGAAAATATTAATACAAAAATAAAATTATATTTAATCCTTGTAGAAGAGACACCTCTCAAGAAAGTACTGCTTTATAAGGTATCGGGGAAAAGTTTATTTCTTTCTGTTTCCTATAATTTGAAACCTTCATATATTCGTATAATCTGAAATAATTTGCATTTCTTTTTTATCCTTTTATATTTGATGCTATCTACTTTAATTGAAATTTTTTTAAAAATGAATTGACCATAATAATATAAGTATCGGAAATGATGACATAAACCTTGTGTATTTACATGAATTGTATAGTTTTCGATAACGAAAGAACACTATTCCTCATGTATTGGTAAATTTCCAATTAAATAGTTAGCAGTTTTTCTAAGTTAGTAAACTAATCTATAAAACAGCTTCTGCTATTCCAGATTAATTTACTATCTTTATTTTTATAATTCAATCTGGTAATTTGATAAATATAAACAATTAAAAATATCGCCTATTTTGAAAGGAGAAGTATAAAAATGACCAAAAAATTAAAAGGATTCTTTTATATGAGATATAGGTATAAAACATATTTACATGTTTATGAATATTGTATGGTCAAATTGGAGGGACACAAAATAAATGAAGAGATTTTTTTTTCATGAAAAAAATTAGTTTTAAAAGAAAAATCTTTTTCATATAATTTGAAATATATTTTCATCAATGGCTGGTTGCATGAAGATTGGAATTTTATGACGCAAGAACCAAACCAGGCCACGCAGCGCCAAACATATGGTAAATACACGAGCACATGGTAACATAAAATTGGCGACAAAAATCTAAATTACAAACAACTCATTTAAATAAAAATGGTTAAAGCTGTTTAAAAACGAGAAATAGAAAAAGGACGCAACCAATAAAGGTAATTTAATTAACGGATACTTTAAGGCTGAATCGATTAGTTTGTTTGTTCTTTCTTTCGTATATATACATGCTACATTTTTAACTTCAAATTAAAGGTGTGAGAATAAGAAGCTTAATTTTAAAGACTTAATCTAGATTCTTTTAATTAGACTTACGACTTACTGATATAAAGCATTGAAGTATTATACTATCATAAAACAAGGAGCATTATAATCAATCATTACGTTAATATCTAAAGATAAGTAAATCAAAGATTATTTATTTTTAGATATTAAGCATAATTCTGCATAATATATAACACAGACAACATTCATAAAAATTCAGGATTACAAAAACTAAACAATAAGAACTGAATCATCACAATATGTTTTCTAATATATAGAGTTTCTTATAGTTTTAAGTTATTTTTTTCTCATAATTTTTAGTATTTTAAAGAATGCGAATTAAACAGGGGAAAAAATTATTAAATGCTTCTATACATAGGAAAATATACTATATTTATACAAAATGAAAATCAATGATAATAATTTAAATTAAGGTCCTTAACATCTTCACCATAGTCACCTTGATGTTTCAAAATAGTTAGAATGCTGAATAAGTGGTGAAACGCAAGAACCAGTTTTTAAAAGATATGAGGAGAATTTTACTAAAAAAATAAAAGAAAAATGTGATTTTTTTTTCTGAAAAAAAAAAATTCTTTTTTTCTTCTTTTTTTTCTTCTTTTTTTTCTAAAAAAATGAACAAACCTTAATTTTTTTTAGGTATTTTGCAAAAAAAAAAAAAAAAAAACGAATATTTGTAAATTATTCCTTTTGTTGTTATGCTTCTCCCTCTCTCCCCCATGTGACTGTTTGAATTGCCAGGTGTCAAATCGTCAAAACAAACTAAACAAAAATTCTTTATTTCAAAGAAGATAACTTATAGAGTACCCTCATTTTTTGGATTTTGAGCATAAACTATATTTTTGAGCATTTTTTTCAACGAAATTGACAATATACAGCTAAAAGATATGAATAGCTTTGAACAGGTAATGAAAAATTACTTTATAAATTACTGCTATTATACAAAGAGAAAGAATATGGACTTCATTAATTCAAAAAAATATTGGGAAAATGGATGAATATTTTAATCTGCTTTTTTTCTAATTTAAGAAAAAAAAATTATTATCTTATGTTGATAATTTTTAATTAAATTAAAGATATTTCTAAAAATACAAGAAGGATCATTTACAGTAGAAAAGTAGTAACAAGCAACATATTTTCACCATTGTCGCTACACTCTGAAAAAGTGTATGGAATTCTATTAATGAAGGAAAATGTTTCAAAAAAGAATTTGTGTCTTACCTCCTGAACAACGCATTTGTTAGCAGCTGCATTGGATGGAGAAGATATCACACCAAGGGGTTGGCGGTTCGATGAGCCACCAGTTCGAGGATTCATTCCACGATGAGATACTGGATGAGACTCCAAAGCTATTTGCAAATCCACAATATAATCAATCACGTACTGGATTATTTCCAGTTTCGATAATTTTCGGTTTCTGGGCATATTTGGAACAATTTCTTTCAGCTTGGTTAAAAGAGCTTGAATTTGATCATGGGTGATTTCCTTTTGGGACCGAGGTGTTTTGGTCTTTGACATTTTTAAAAATCTGGAGCAGGACTTAGATTTTGCCAAAGCAATATGTAGTCGTGTCACTGCGACGGATATCAGAGCTTTTATGAGGGCTTTCCCCCGCAAATCCTACTACATATGAGTTCCGAATGGGGGCGGGATATACGCATGCGCAGTAGAGGAGGCGGTGCTTATAAACATACAGCTGATTTCTAGTTGCCCAATAGGGATCCGCCGGGTTGCTGAGAAATGTTTGTCAGATATCTGATCTTCGTTCTTGAGTTCAGGAGAATCTGTACATTGTTCGGATGCAGATGCCTCCCACCTTTAGTGCATCTGTAGAAATCAGAGAAACAACCCCTGCTGCCATCTGTTGATAAAAATCAGAATACTGAGCCGCAAAACCGGATATCATCCGTGGACTGGAGATATCGCATTAAAAAGTGCACTTTTTCTTTACGAACTGAATCATAAAAATTCAAGGGTTGTCAAGTGAGTGTATGCATGTATTCCCAAACTCATTGCATGTGGGCACAGTGCATAATTTAGCACCCTTTCTCCCCAGATGATATAAGATTATATAAAAGAGAGAGAATAAACTATACAGTTTAATTTGATTAAGACGAGGTTGAAGGGGACAAATGAAAATCTAATCATCCATTGATTAGCATGGATGGTTTACCACAGGGTATATATTTCCCGGAGAAGAGCCTTCAAATGCCCGAGAATATTTTTTGTCAACGCGCAACAATTAATTATATAGAAAATAATTTTGTTAATAATATACATAGTTAATATTTTTATAGTATTGAAATAAGTAATTTATTTTAATGATAAACAAAATTCAGCATTTTGAATATAGCAGATGTATAGCAAAACTTCAAAATAAACAGAGCTATTAAAAAATGTTCTAGACGAAATTTTTGTAAACCAGAAATTTTCGATTTTCTTTTTAATAAAATATATTGAACTACAGTGAAGTGGAAACAGGATATTAAAAACTATTCATTAATAAAATACAGTAAACTGCAGTAAAGTAAATGCAGGACATTAAAAACTAATCATTTACGATTACTGAGAGAACATAAATGATTGACACTTAATTTAAAATAATAATTTCAAAAATAAAAACAGTTTGTAATAATTTTATAGTTTTCATTTCGAATTATAGATAAATTGTAGAAAGAATTCAATGGTGAAAAGAGGAGGAGAGACAATACATTTAATGTATTCGAACTTGGTTAATACATTCGAACCAAGCTCCCTTCAATGAATAATTTCAAGGTCGAAGCTTAATTTTTATGCAAAATTATTCTTAACAAACAATACATTTTGCAATTAACAAGCTTGTTTTTCATAATAATAAGCTGAAACTTGTGGTTTAATTATCTACAAGCACATTTGTTGAATTTGCCTCAAATGCCAGCCACTACAAGTTTTTAAAAATGTGCTTGAACTTAATTGGATGGATAAAAATTTTTTATTAACGATTGAAAATGTGATTAAGATGTGTGTGTGTGTGTGTGTGTGTGTGTGTGTGTGTGTGTGTGTGTGT
>JAOUZG010012691.1:625005-660943 GCA_026289955.1 Argiope argentata | reverse complement strand
GTGTGTGTGTGTGTGTGTGTGTGTGTGTGTGTGTGTGTGTGTGTGTGAGAGAGAGAGAGAGAGAGAGCTAATAGTAGGAACTGAATAACAATCTTTACTCTTAGATAAAATGTTCTATGGACCAAAAGTCAAATGAAATTCCTAACCATTAAAAACTTCATTTCTCAAATATCTGGGAGATACATTAGATGAAAAACTGAAAGGAATTGCTCACATTCAAGAGCGAGGCACTAAGGTTGGCAGTCAACATCAGCAATATTGATGCATAGCAGGCTCTGAATTTTGAAGAACCATAAATCAAGCATTCACAGAGATGATACCATAAGCACATAGTCGTCTCGGTTTATCTACGGTTCGAATAAAAGTATCTTTATAACAGAAGATATTTACCTTTATTCACTACGTCCAAAGCAGTTAAGTGATTACAAGTATTATGTCATTGCATCAAAAAGCACAAGAAGTCATCTACATGAACGTCTCTTGCTTAAACTTAGAAATCGAAAATTTTACTTACCATCCAAGAGAATTTGAAGAAAAGGTCAAAAGTATCACTACCCATCCACTATTATCAATATTAAAAAAATGAATCGCCAAATGTGCTGCTAAGCGCAAAATTCGAGAGCGGATTGACCAATTTTTCTTATTTCCTCGCTAAAAATCTTCATTTCTCCACTGCCAAATGAGTAAAACTACAGTTAGTTTTATCCCCACGCTAATGAGGTTAAGTTTAACATATTTTCTTCCAATTATTTCAAACGATTCCGTTTATTTTCTAAGTGTTTGTTGCATTTAAAATTAATCATATTTAATCAATCGATTTTTCGTATTCATTTTGAAGTACTTTTGAATTAAAATAAAACATGATAAATTAAATTAAAAATTTCTAATAAATATTGCCTTTTCTCAACTGGCACAGAAAATTCGCGCATATGCGTTGCCCCAATTGGCGTTGAAAATTCACGCATGCGCAGTGTATTGCAATTGTTGACAACTGTGTTTTCATTTTAATTAAAAGTTTAAAATATATGTTTATAATACTATTTACCTATTGCCTATTTGCTCTTTGTAAAATATTATCACTTTTTCTACCTTTTAATATTTTTAATTTAAATCAATTCGATAGATAAATCTCAATCGATAAATGAAACAGACTTGACTTTAAAGAAATTCGTACTTGATTTGCTGTTTCGCTTTTTTTCAGGTACGCCCTGTAAATAAATTGTTTTTAGGTTGATTGTATGTTTTTCCAAGCGTATAAAGTCGCGGGTAATAGCTAGTTTAAAATAAAAACCAAATAACTATAGAACCTAACAAAGAGGATAAGACTCTGACATTCTTTACAGATGGTTCTAAAACAGGAATGGAAGCTAGATTCTCGTTTTATACAGTTAAAAACAGCGGCATAAAACTCCTAAAATAGAGAAGAAAAAATTAAAAAATTCCATATAGTATTTCAGGCCGTATTATGAGAACTTAAATGTGAAATTATTAAAGCAAATGAAGAAAATAAAGTAATTTAAGTCTGGACAGACAGTTTGTCGAGTTTATTGACTGTACAAGATTTTTTAACCTCTTATTTACTTCTGCGAGTCACCCAATCCCTTCTCATCCACAACCAAAATATCCTTCTAAAATGGATCAAAGCACATGTTGGTTACCAAGGCAACGAAAAAGCTGTAAGTCTCGCCAAAGAAGTTACGAAAGCATTACAGTAAGCTCTAAAACCTTGACGCGAACTTAAACACAGCCTACGGCAAATGTTTTTTTAATGAAATGGTCAAAGCTTTGGGATAACGAAAACATTGGATAATCTGTTTATTAAGGTTGTAAAAACAATCAAACTAAAATTACTCTCTTAGGCTTATGATGAAATCATGTTTATCACAGGACATGATGCAATACCTTCTTTTCTTCACCATTTGCACCTATCAAATGATAACTTTTGCGTTTGAGGAGATCCCATCCATTATGTGATATCTAGCTCTTTTACTATTTCGTGGCACTTAAAAAAATCTTCATCTTTATTAGAAAGTCTTTTGTATAAAAGACTTTCTATTTAAAAAAGGAATAAAAAGAATGATTAAAATCATAGCAGATAATGAAAAATCACACTGAATAGGAAAATCATATCAATGTTTCATGCAGTTTTTTAGTATTACTTGCATTTTATTTGTAATACTTACTTAATCTTTCTTTAGCATCTCATTTTTATATAAATACTTTCTCCACAACACATTTTACACAAAGCGCAGTATTTCGTTAATTTTATTTTGTTAAATACATTACGCAATGCTTCACCTTTTCATTTATATTGTGCACTAGCTCTTACCAGCGACTTCGTACGCGTGGAAATTTTGATGTATATATGTGAGAACTGACAGTCTAATCACAATGTAAAATGTTATCAAAACCGTATGCATGCATACATTTTCAACGTCAATTGGAGCAACACAAATACGTGAATTTTAAGCACCAGTTGGGGTAACGAAATACAGATTAGAACATTTTAATTTCAATTCATCTCTTTTATTTTAATTCAAAAACACTTCTGAAGGAATCAAAAGATCTATTAATTAACAATGTTTAATTTAAAAATTTTCATATACTACGAAAATAAACAGAATCATTCGCATTCAAGATATGGCCAATTTCTCCTTTTATTATTATTGACAGTTTTATTTAAAATCATATTTTTTCGTCATTTGCAATCGATTGTGTTGTATTTTTTTCTTCTTTTTAATAAAGTCCACTTACATCTGTACCAAACCTCTAGGAGCCCCGAGGGCTCTAAAAAAGGAGGTGTGGTATTAAGTTATAAGATAAATTATTAATTGTATATTTGCTCTTTGCAAAATGTTATCATTTTTCTATCTTTTAATATTATTAATTTTAAATTGGTCCTGGAGATTAATCGTAATTTCTTCTGTTTTTCTTCATCACTGTTAATGCAGTCTTATTAGTATCTCCTAAGTGGTTATTGTTATATTTTCCCCTAAATAATTGGCTTAATTATTAAATAGATTAATCCACTGTAGAAACGTCTTCAACTTCTGTTTTCCCAGAAGTTAATTTTGCTTTTATCTTACATTTTCGATTAATTTTGCTTTGGTATACGGAATTCCCTTTTATACTTTTGTCAATTTTTTAGAGCAAGAGAGGGAGGAGGGGGTAATAACCCAAATTTTTACCACTCAATATCTTTGCTGATTAAATATATTGATTTCTTTTTGTGTAATAAGAGTTTTTTCTTCAGTTGATTCAGCGGTTTTAATTCCAGCGTGGTTATCAATTTTAACAATTAAATAATCTAAATTATAATTCCATATTCCTATTTGGAAACACGTATACATTTTTCATGCTAATTTTCTTATCAAATCTTAGGATGGTGAAGGAGGGAGTAACTAGGGAGAACCATGGAAACTCTTATTTCGATGTGATAAGTCTCTAACAACCAAAAAATCAGTGATAGAATCGATTGTTTAAGTAATTGCGGTAGAAGGGTCTGAGGTTTGAGTTAGTTTTTTTAGTAAGTTTTTTTAGTAAAAAATTTGAAGGTTATTATGTTTTGTACGGGTTTGCATTTTTATGATTTGTGTTTCGCATTAAAATTCCCTATTAGTATTGCTGAGAAATTAATTTGTATCAGGATTTCGATATCAAGTCTAAATAAAGCGCCACTGCCAGACACAACATCTGCTGAGTAGATATCAAAAGTCTTTTGGGTGGTTTAGATTTTGTCATAATCGTGGATTTTATTTGTTAACGTCGGGGATTGGGATAAAGAAAGCGATCAGTTAAATTTTTGTCGAAATTTTCCGAATCTCTGATGAATCTTCTAATTGAGTAATAGGTGCAGTTCGGAATTGACAGAGAGTCCGTCGGGAGTAATGGGATTTCCAGTTCACCTGTTATATCAGGCTTAATCCTAGAGACGAAATCGACTATTCCTAATTTTTTAAAGACTATTGGTTTTCCAGGAGCAAATTCGAAAACAACTACTGTACAGTTATATCAAGCTCCTTTTAGTGGGTTTATTTTAGTTTAGTCATATTAATGTCCCGTTTTAAAGCAACTCTAGGGCTACTTTGGGACGGATTTCCTAATTCTGGACCACGGTCAGATGACGGGGACGATGCCTGAGCTGGAACCCCCTCTCCAAACTTCAACACCACACCATTGGGAGGATTTCTGGCCCTGACGAATTTAAAGTACACCAGACCCACTCTCACGACGGTTCTTCGATAGAATCGGGTCTCGAACCTGAAAACCTTCCGATTCTGATGCCGAGATCTTAACACCAAGCCACCTAGACCCCTCTCTTTTTAGTGGGAAGGGGGAATAAAGGCTTCCACCGATAGAAATAGTTTATTTTATAGAGTTGAGTCTTTATTCATTTTTTGGAGTTAATTAACTTGAATATGTCAGAAGATTCTGGTTTTATTTCATTGGTCTGCTGGTTAATATTAACAATATTTTATTCTATTGGTTTGATGTAGTTAATTGGGATTTAGGATTCTTTCTGTCAAGGATTCTTTCTTTTTAAGCAAAGGAGAAAAGAGTTCAAAACTGCAACAAGAACGCTAGATAACTGAAATTTGATAAATGTTCTATTTTGCGACCATCAAAATTGGCGACGTGTTTCAAACTTTGGATGCAATCATTCATACCGAAAAGAGATCCAAATCTTATACTCTCTTTTCTTCAACATATTACGAAGCGCTAAATACGCTATGTTGCATTAGTATAGGAGAACGCTTTCTTTAGTTTAAATATTGATTCGGTATGCTGTCTCAGTTAATCTTTTTTGCACTAATTCTTGAAGATGCCCTGCTTCTTGGTTCAAATTGCACTGATCTTTCTTGTATAAATATGCTTTTTATAACTCAGGAGCAAAAACTTTCATTTTTTATCGCCTTTCTGTAATAAATTCGAGTTATTATGACTTCTTGGTGTATCAGCTTCGAGAAAAAGATTAATTATACGAGACGATTTCATCAAATATCGCAGAATATATTGGCTTGTTTGAAATAAAAAAATTGATTTAATCCTAATTCAACCATGAACCAGATTGTGCTCAATGAAAGATTATTCTTGCAATCTAATTTGAAAATAGATAAATGAAATGAAAAATTTTATTTTTATTTTTAATTCTTTTAATATATTCCTGGCATTTCAGTTTTCTTAAATACGAAATTCGTATTTGCGCGAGAGCATATTTGCATACAAATTTCTGTCTAAACCGAACTTTTCTAATAAACTATTAAAGAATACTCTTTTCTAATAAATTATTAAAACATACCCTTTTCTAATAAATTATTACCGAATACTTTTTTAATTAAATTTTTAAAGAATTGATCCTAGAACCTATTAACTGATTCTAAAATTAAAATGCTGATATATTATTCCTATCCTCAAAATAAATAATAGTAATAATCAAGTGCGGGAAAGATGCAAACGGTATAAGATTCAGGTGGAAAAAAGTTATAATCATTTAATTTTAATGGTTTATTGACAAATTATTCTTTGTCATGAAATCCTTTTTATAAAATTATCTCCAGTATCAAATGTCAAAGCCATTGAATAAAAGTAATCCCTTCAACACCCATCCCTCCACAAGAAAAGAGGAGAAAATATTGATCTTAATAGAAAAGTGTTCTTAAGTCTTCTGTCTTTCAGTATTATTAGAAAAAAATTATCTATCGAGAAAGAATATTATCTATAACTAGAAAAATATCTATCCTGAAAGTATTCTTTACTTTTTAGCGATTAAAACACTCCTAACAGTTTAAAATCAATAATTTCTCAGCAAAAGAACCCTTTATTTGAAACAGGTAAAAAGTTAAGCTTGCATTGATTGTTTTCTATATCAAAAGATCCTTCCCCACTTCTTCATCGTTCTTTTAAGGATGTCTGTAAATCATATGCTTAACAAGTCATTCTGATTGATGTGTGATAATCCTGAGTTTGGAGCCAAATCGAGAAAGAAAAATTAGCAATCGTTTTTGGGTCTCTGCTGGCCACTCTGTGATGCTTACTTTAATAAACGTCAGGATTGAACAAAATCGTATTTTTTAACTCAAACGATCTTACAAAGAATCATAAAAGAAACATATAACATTTAAAAGTAATGTCTATTAAGAATATTAATTGTAAGCGGGTAAAACTTAAATTCGAAATTATCTATTACTATCCTCGGATGTCATTAGTAATTCTGCTAATCAAATGTAGTGTTTAGACTTTTCAAATCGTTAAACGTGGCACTAATGTACAAGCTGAGTTGATGGGTTATATTACTTTACACTTTTGAAAATAATTGTCTGAACTGATCAGATCAGTTTGTGAGGACAAGAATGCATTGTGTAGCTATATAACATATTTTTTACAGAGAAGTGGGAAGAATGGCATAGGGAGGAAAATGTGATCAAGACCTTATATAGAAATTGATAGGAAATCCCTAAATCACAGAAAATCCTTCCTGAGGTTCATTTCTGATAGGATTAATTTTCCTCCACTAATTCTGTCTAGTTTCAGATATTGACACTACTTTAGGTAAGTCACACATGTTTGAATAGCCTTGGACACATCATTAGCGACAGAATGTTGGAAAAAATTATCAGTGGTTTCAAGTATATGGATAGCTCCTGGGCTTTACGCATATATCCGCGCAGTATGAAAGTGTCAGTCAAATAAATCATCATGAACACTTTTGCACAATATTTTTTTACAGGAGTTAGAGTAAAACTGGAATAGAATTAAATTAATTAATAGCATTTATATGTATACAATAAATGCTATTAATAATGTATACAATAAATGCTCTGCAAAAGCAGTTACTAATAAGATAGAAAAATATATTTACTGTCAGTTTTCAAAATTGCTGGCAGTTAGTGTGAAGAAAAAGTAAATTGATTTTTTTTCCTTTCATTCACGGTAAATTTTCAGCCACAAACTTTACTATTAATTAAAACAAATCATGAAAATATGATGTCCTCGAATAATGCTGCACGAAGAAAACAATTTTAGTATTTTGTATTTTAAAAGAATGGGGAATGGGTAAAGGAGGATATAAAAGGGGGGGAAATTCTTCCGGAGACATTTTAAAAATTGGAAAAAGGATTTCATTAGACTAACGCACTATAATGATTTATGATTTCTATCAAAATGACAATGAACGTAATGACTAATATTTGTGGATAATATCATGTTCTCGAATAATGTAGCACGAAGAAAACAATCTTAGTATTTTGCATTTTAAATGGATGGAAAAGGAAAAAAAGGGGATAAAGATTCTTTCAAAGATACTTTATAATTTAGGAGAAGGATTTCATTAGATTAATGCACTATAATGATTTCTATCAAAATGACAATGAACATAGTGGCTCGTATATGTGTATAATATGATGTTTTCGGATAATGTTGCACGAAGAAAACTATCTTAGTATTTTGTATTTTAAACAGATGGAAAAGGGGGGAAAAAGAGGGAGAAAAAAAATCTTACGAAGATATTTTATAATTTGGGGGAGCGATTTCATTAGATTAATGTACTACAGTAATTTCTATCAAAATGATACTGAACGTAGTAACACTCTATTTAAAACATTTTTAGAATTCAAAAATGGTCATCTGACCATCTACAGTACGAATAGTGTCAAAGGTTGCTTCATCGTGTAAATAATGCTCTGATCGGTAAAAGATTTCGTGTAGATGTTGAGATGTTTCAAAAGAAAGAGTAGAAATAATTCAAGTCATAACGGAAACGTCATCCGGGTATCACGAACGGAAATACCTTAAATTTTTCTAAGTCTAGTCGGAACAATGGAAAAATATCTGTCGCTATGACTCACTGCTGCAAAAGAAAGTAATAAACGTACGAATGATTGACCATTATCGAACTTCAAAACCTCTGCCTCAGTATTTTGCATTGGATACAGGATACTCAACTTTACACAAGGGATCAAAGCAGTATCATGTCTCAGTCTAATTCCAGCCGTTAATTGGGTGCGCAAAAAAAAAAAAAAAAAAAAAAAATTTTTTTTTTTTTAGATAGCTGATAAAATTTTTTTGGTCAATACTGACTCTCCAAGAATCAACGCATAAAAAAAGGAAATAAGGCTGTATTTGATAGTTGACAAGATTTAAAGAAAAGTGAGTACTTAAATAGATCGTTTAAAATTGTTATAAAATTGGATACATAAAATATTTGTACTTGCTTCCAGAAGCGAGGCAAGAAGGTTAAAACTCATGATAAATCAAAAAGTATACAAATTGGGCAGAACTTGGTAATAATAATTACAATAACACATCTAACTTAAAAGTTTGAGGAAATGTTATACTTATAATTTACATCTTATGATGTAAACATAGCATAATATACCATACAAATTAAAGGCACAGAAATTTAACATTGAATATAATCACTCGAATATCAATACAGGTCAGACAGCCATTTTTCCTGTTTTTATGATATTGAATTGCATGGATAGTAATGTCCATCGATCATGTAAAGCAGTTCTAAACTCATGCAGGATTTGGAAACATTTAAGTGGAATCCCCAGATTATCCCATACGGGCTAATTTTAGCATGGAACTCGTGAAGAAATGTTAGTCAGTTTAGTTTAACTAAGTTATATTAACATCCTTTTTTAAAGCAAAACTAGGGCTATTTAAGGACGGACCTAGTAATTTTGAACCGCGGTCAGATGACGTGGACGACACCCTATCCAAATTTTCACACTACATCAGCAGAAAAAAGTTTAGCACCGGCGGATTTAACGTTCACCAGACTAGCTTTCAATTTTTTTTTTCGGAATCATGTCTTGAACCTGAAGCTATACGAAGGAAATGTTTATGTTAATCTTTAAATGCTAAAAATAAGGCCAGCATATTCCTTTCAGATTTTCACAAGTGATTCCCAAGTAAGAGTAAAATCTAATTTATCCACTCCTTAAAAACGTTTTTTAATGTTGCTTTATTTTTAAAAACAAAATCCTTCTTAGTTTATGTGCTGCACGAACTTTTAGTTTTGTCCCATGCTTCATCAAAACGAATGTCTGTATTTTTAAGAATCTGAAGGAAAAACTACTTAATTTGTTAGCTTCATTAACCACATAAAATTGCTGATTTTAGCAAACATGATGTGAATTTCCTTTCGATGTTGATAAAAACTGAGAACGTATTGCAAGAATTATCTTTCTGCTATTTCCGTTAAGAAGTGTGCTGTGTTTTAAATGATTATGAATTGAAAAATTTAAAAGAAACTAAGAAAGATTAATCTATCATCTCGTTATAATAAGTTTGTTATTTTAGATTTCATGACTAAACCTTCTTTAAAAGATGTTTCTACTCCTAATCTGAATCTTGTTTTTCATAAATGTTCAAAACGATGAGTGCAATAGAGACCAGTTGAAATATCTCATAAATGCCACATAAATATATCAAACATTTTGTATACCGAAGACAACTGTCAGCAGCAATCTGAAACACGGCAGATACTAGATGGATTTATTCTCTTTGCATATAAAAAATGCACCAGGTTAAATCCTTTCCACATACATCAGAAGCTAAACACCAGATATGTTCATATTAGGCAACCTCGAAACGAAACATCTTTTAAAGGAAGTACATTCATGAAATCTAAAATAATTTCACAACTCTACCAACTAACCACTCTTTAAAGGATGTTTCTACTCCACAACTAAACCATGTTTTTAAAGATGTTCCAAATGATATATGCAATAGAAACCAACTAAAATATCTCCTAAATGCCGCATAAATATATCAAACGTTTTTAATACCGAAAACAACTGTCAGCAGCAATCTGAAACACGGCAGATACTAGATGGATATATTCTCTTTGCATATAAAAAATGCACCAGGTTAAATCCTTTCCACATACATCAGAAGCTAAACACCCGATCTGTTCATATTAAGCAACCCCGAAACGAAACAGATGGTTCCTCTTTACAATGAAAATGACGTGCAACTTGGTGTTCCGCGACTTAACCCAAGTGGGAGGGCAGGCCGTCATTCCCCGCGTAAAGCAACAGCGGTCAGCCACGCGACCCTATTGTACGGCACCCGTGGGAACATACGTAAAATGGTACGGCAGTTTGCGTGTTCGTGTAATTGATGAGGTCGGATCAATGGTATTATATAGACTTTCATCTCCTGAATTCGATATAAGGGAACGGATTTCATAAAATGTAGTGCAGCACGCAAAGTTTGCTTGCTGCCGGTTGTTTGTCTATCTGAATGCAGAAAGAAATTCGGTCACGTCAGGAATGAAGGAAGGGTGTAGAGAAAAAGTGAAATGGTAATGAGGTAAATGATATTTAGACTTGCCTGCCTCATAGCGTGGGAAATATAATAAATAACCCCGTAAACACTCGCTCTGCACGTGGGAATATGGTATTGATAAAGTGGTTCGGGTAAGTGATAAAGTGGAATAATAATATTATGTTCCACACTTAGTATTATTATACTATATCTAACAATCTGTTTATTTATTCTTAGTGCTAGAAAAGAAGAATATATTTACAGTGATAAGCAGAATAAATTTTTTAAAAAATTTACTTTTTTATCAGAGGATTAAAAAGAAGATTTTTAAATTTTTACTTTTATCATTCTTTTCACATCATTTTTTGATTTATAATTCATAATTATAAAAACTATAGAATCAGGACATCAATTTTTTCTCATATTTGTTATCGAATGGCGCCCTTTCGAATAGAAAAATATTTAATAATTAAATTAATTGTCTAATTTATAAAGAACATCTGAAAGTATTAAAATAATATCCCTTTTAGGAAACATACAAGTGTGCGAAGTTTCAATCGGGAAAATTTCTACGGAAGGAAATCGATACCAAAATGTCATCTCTAGAAACATAAAACAAATCAAATTAAGTAAATATGAGTAAACTTCACACTTAATAGGCTTTTTAAAAAAGTATTTTCGAGAACATTTTTATTAATTAATTAAATTATTTATCATTATTTTAAATTGCGCGTCAACCAAAGTTAGGTGAAAGCTTCATGAATTAAAGCCACACTCAGAAATTGGGGAAGAGTAGAAAATATTTTGGTTACATAAAAGCCATTAAAGTCTTTTTTTTAAGAAACCTATTTTTAAAAAATAATAATAATCAAAGGTACATTTTAGTACAATTATCTTTTCTGAGGTTTCATTAGGTGGAATAAGTTTCCAATTTATACATATACTTCAGGCAAGGAAATGTTTACTTCTCTTTAAAAGAAAGTGAATCTTGGAACCAGTCTCCCATCAACTGTTCTTACATACTTCCACTTGTCTTCAGGCTGCGGACGCCTGATGGTCAAGTCTTTGCTCCAGGAAACAAGGGTACTAGATTCAAGACCCGGTTCCACCAAAGAACACCCGTGTAAGCGGTTGTGCTGCACGTTGAATCCGTATGGGCTAAATATCCTCCCACTAGTGTGTTATGAAAATCGGGAAGAGGGAGGGGGTATAAGCTCAGTTTTCGACCTCGTCATCTGACCACAGTTTAAAATTGCACGGTTCGCCCCGAAGTAGCATGGCGTTACTTTGAACTAAAACTAAACCCTAGTTCTCCTTAGCTTCATCATATAGAGGAAAGTCAAATATGCATTTTCCAGCGGTACCTGTTCTATCTGACCAATACACTCCAAAGTTCATTAAAAAGCTACAATTTTGGAGTCAAGACCAGATAAAATAGCATTTCTCTAGTTTAGCGTGTTATTATGTTCAAATGTGTATGGGAAGACAGCCTACTTTGTACAGATTTGATTCAAAATTATATCTCGATCCACAAATTTGATATATAGCGTCGTGAAATTCATCCATCGAGTCAATACTTCCTAAAGTACAAAGCCTTCGTGCAGCATGACGCACGATGAGTCACAGGAAGCAGTCTCACGAGTAGCAGATGTCTGAGAGTTACAGATGAGTAAAATGCATTCAAACCGTTGGAAGTAGGTTGCTTTCTTCTGTATTTCTTTCAGAAAACAGCGTCAGAGCATTTTTCAAAAAATAGACATTGTTTTTTCTATGATATAATGCCTTTACCTCTGTTCAGTCTTCAATTGCAAAAGAAATTATGAAGATGGTCCAAAAGTGTCCATTTTCAAACTTCCAGGGGATGAAAAGTTAAAAGCACAATCGACTTATAGTTCCTTCGTAAGGATTTCAACTCAAGCAAAAGCTCAAGAGTAAGTACAGCTATTCAGTAACTTTCTCACAGGATAATTTTCAATTTGAATGTTTAAATATTCTATATTTTTAGCTTTCAATAGTGACTAATGTTTTTAGTAACATTTAAATTGCTTCTTTCGTTTTTTCTTAGTTTCGAATCTGAAGTCCTTCAGCAGCAAAACCATGTTTCAGCTTTAATTCGTTTTTTTTTATTTATTAATAATTTGAAAGATTGATTCGATAATAATCTTGCATATCGCATAACATAATTATAGACAAACATTGTTAGCAAAAATATAATGCCTTCCTATAGTATAATTTTAATTATGTTTCAATATTTTTTCTTGTTACAAATTAATTTTATATATTTAACAAGGAAAATTTCGATCTGTTTTAATAATGATTTAAATTTTAATGATAATTTAATGATTTAATAATGATTTAAATTTATCTCACTGTCCTATTATTTGAACTGCAATTATTAAATCAGTTGTATAACCAAATAGTAATTATATGTACAAACATGATAAAAGCAACATCTGAATGCATAAATTTTAAAAACATACATTAAAGAAAATTAAATCATAATGCAATATCTTTTTAATTCGTAGACACTTATATATATCTTAAAAATAATTAATATATATAAAATTTCATCGTTAGTTAATTCTAATTTATCTTCTACACTTTCACAGGTCTATGAACTGCATTTTAGAGAGGAAGGCATAATAAGAAATATGAAACATTTTCAGCAAGAAAGTGGTTGTATCCTCAAACATCCTCTCAAATATCCAAGACTGAAACCTGATGCCCCAGTTTATGTTCAAGATTATTTTTAGCCTACTATATTCCAAACAAGAAAAACTCCTGAAAATAAATCAATGAGATTAGAAGCTAGAGCTGTTAGAAAAGCTATCCCTGAAAGCAAAATCACCAAAAGCAGCTATGATTTTTTAAAAAATGAACTTTAAATAAACTCCAGAGGTCATCAACTGTTTTAAATATCAAACTTTAAAACTATTTTGGTCCATCATTGAAAAAAGAGATACAATAATTATTGGCAATATTTCTGATGAAATTCCAGAAATAATGTATTCTTTAATGGTGAATATTAATCCTTAACGCGAATTTAACTATTTTAACTAAATCTATTGTGTAATACTTGGCGAATGTTTTAGCGATTAACCCATAGTATGTGACTATCAGAATCCGAAAATTGAATTTTTTGTGTCTTAGACGCGTTTTCCCATTCTACTTAAATAAAAATTTGACACATTTGTAGTCACAAAATAACTTAGCAAATGTGATGTATTTAAGTCCTTATGTTTTTGAGTTATCGTGTTTACATGTTTCTGAAACTACAGACAGACAGTCGGTCAAATTCTATTTTGATTTAGCTCAAAATTTGATAAATCTCTACAGTATAGATGATAAAAATGTGTGCCGAATTTCATCCATCAAGCTCTCTCCATTTTGTAGTTGTGTTAACTTATATTCGAACAGTTGGACAGATGCACTTCCTCTGAACGGAATTCGCTCAATATTTGATAAAAATTTACAAATTTGGTTTAAAGACGGCGTACCAAATTTCACCCGTCTAGCTCAAAACGTCTATCAGTTATTTCTTTTAGAATTATTTAGACTGACAGACAAACATACTAAAAAAATTATTTTTTGAACTGAGGAAGGTCTAAAACATGGGCAATCGTCAAAATCTCGAATTCAAATTTTTTGAAGATTACAATACTTTTTTTATAATTCCCTGTGTTTGCGCTGCATGTATGTATGAAAATGCGCAATCAGCGCTCATATGCTTGTTATAAAGGGGGGGATACTCGATAATAAGTGGAAAAACTAAGGTTCTTCAATAAATAGGGGTTTAAAAAGGATGTGTTTTTACAGTACAATTTTTGGACATACATTCTAATATTTTTTTCAATATTCTTCACAAATATAAAACCCTCAGCTAAAAAAAAAAAACTCTCTCTCTCTTTCTCTTTTTTCAGTTTCAGTAGCTCCACTAGTAATCACTAGTAGTTACTTATACTCATGTAACTACTAGTAGTAAGTAGTCGCTATTCGAACACTGATATATATATATATATATATATTGGATCAGAGGTGATCGTTCTATGTTCCATATCTACCTTACGAACTGCGGTTGAATGAATGAAATGTATAAAGTTCACCCCGTAAAAAATTTTGTGACGCTTCTGAGCTAGAAGTCGGACTTCCACCTTCGGGTGCTCAGGGGTCCATACCTCAAAAGGCTACTGCATCTCTCCTTCTATTGTAAAGTGGAGCAACAACAACTGTAATTATTTAATAAAAAGTAACTAAAATAAAAAAAATTCTTTGTTGACCTTAGTAGGAATTGACTTAAAAAATTAAATGACTTGTTTCAGCATTAGATTTTCACGATCATCAAACTCTAACAAAAATAAGTGTTTAATGTTTTTACTTCTTTTGATAATGTTTTTCATTGACTGTTTAAGAAAAGCGAAAATATTTTTATAAAATAAACCATTGGTTCAGATATTTGAATTCTTTTAAAGAAATGGCTGGCCCCATACTACTTATGCGTATCATCTGCTTACAAAACGAGCAGTACACAGCGAACGGATTTTGAGGAACTTCTCTAACTGAGTCAGGGTTCATATTTTTATCCATCCAGTTTGTATTACATACGGATTTTGAGCAGCTCATTGGTTTAAAATTACTCTAAATTATTCTAAAATAGCTCACAATATTTTAAATAATAAACAAACAATTCAATAAATTCACGTGTAAGTGACTAAACACCACAGTAATGGCTCCACTGATTGAATATTGCTATTCTTTCAAAAGAAATGTATTTCATTCTCTATAACAGCCTCGTGCATGCACATTAACTGTTATCTCGCAATCTCATGTACAGAAAACTACTGTCGATGAAATCGATATTAGAAAGGGGGCGAGTTTTCCCCATTATAAAGTTGCTCCATTTTTAGTGCTAAGGCTATGAACTTTTATTCTTAATACGATCAGAGATCGGCTTTTTTTAGATGAAGAAAAAAGGAATTAAGGAACTTAAAATTACCTGTATTATCCGTTTTTTATGGAATTTTTCGCATTCTCCTGCATTTTTCCTGTCTCGATTATTTTTAAATTCCCTGTATTTTCCTGGCTCTTCTGGTACCACGACAGCCCTTTAAGCGCTTCGGCTGGTAGTATAATTTGAATTCCGCTCTATTGAATGTAATGTGTTTTTAATCAAAATGAACATAGGGTAAACTTTTTACACTGCATTCCAAAAATTTTGCGAAATGTATAATTCGTTTGAGTAGCAGTTATGTAGCATTGGAAAAGAATTAAATAGAATTCCTAATTCTGCTTTATTAATAAATTGTTCAAAATTTATATTGACATTTAAAACATAATTTACCTTAATAGTCAAAACTGTACACATTCTTCCGAGAAAATTTAATTCTGAGGATTGATACTTTATATAAACACTTATTTTTGAAATAATGCCAAAAAATTATACATCAATGGAAAAGGCTGTAGCGATCAAAGCTACAAGGACAATAAAATTTTTAATAAAATTTTACTTTAGGGAAGTAGAATATTTGTTCACAAATATGAGTGCCAAAAAAATCATGAAATTTTGATATATCAATAAATATTCTAAGCGAATTGGAATTTCAATCACTTTATTACACTAATTTTTTTGTGAATATTTAAAAAAATTTCTTCTTAGGATTTTCTTAGCTAAACTGTTTTTAGCCCTTCAAATTTTTATCAGGGTTGGCACCAGAATATTGATAAAAAATTCTTAGTGTTTTCTGTTTTCTTCCTCAGTATATTCAAAATACGAGGAAATGCTCGAATAGCATTCATGTGCTAGTCACAATGCAATATGTAATAAAAGAGTGGGAAAAGCAACGAAAGGAAGCAGCATTTTAAAACTATTCCTAACAAAAGAGTATTAACCCTTTTTAAGGCTGTGGTAATTATCTTACCACCACCTTAAAATATTTTGAAAATATTGTAGCTCCAAAACTAAAAAGAAACGGTCAAAAGTGTCATGTTCAACATCAATGTTACTTAGTGTTCAGTTCCTTGTTATGTTGTTTCACCAGAATAATTTGAAATGATGCATTTGGTAATTTACATTGTATCTGGTTTTTCTACCACTTATTTCATGTGTAATTAATAAATTTTAAATTGTGAAATAACTAATAATAAATAGTTTTACAAAAATAATATTTACTTGTGAAATTATTTATATTTCATATTTTCTATTGAATAAGTTAGTAAAATGTCATTGCTAGTTTGGGACGGTGGAAATATGTAATAAACTACAAACACAACAACAAAATTTTAACAAAAATACTTTTTTAGGTCATAAATGAGCTTCCTTTTTCCAAAAATAACGTAAAATGAAAATTTTGAAAGCAAACAACTTGTGCCCGTTAAAGGGTTAAAAGAAGTTTTATATTTATATACAAAAAAAATATCTTTATTTATTATCTAGAATTTAGCAACACAAAATTTATAATTATTCTGGAACTAAAAAGTTCGAAATTAGTCGGAGATTCAATTTGAAGTTTTCAGATTTGGCATGTCGTTTCCTTATTTCATCCAACATTAGTGATGACTCTTAGGAACAGGTAGGAAAGTCTTGTATGTTTTTGGCATGATTAGTAAGTAGTTCTTTTCCCACATTACTTGGGCTTATTATCTTTTTACAAAGCAAGCAGCACGCAACTAACGGATTTTGCGAAGCTCCTTGAATAAATTCGGGAATATATGGATTGATTTTTTAACCAGTTCGATTAGTATTAAATGTGGATTTTGAGGAGTTCATTGACTTGAAAAATTCATTAATTTACCTTGAATAAGTTGACACATTCTCAAATAATAAACAAACCGATCAATAACTCAAATATGGCCGACTAAACACCACCGTGCTATGAAAAATCAAATACATTTGGCTAGAGAAATGTATTCGATTTTTTTCATGCAGTTACAAAAGTCTCATGAATGCTCATTAGATGCAATTCGGGAATCTAATAGAAAAAGAACAAATGTCAAGCAAATCAAAAGTAGACAAATCTATACAGAAAAAGAGAGAAAAGAATAGAAAAGAGAAGAGTTTCCGTATTACAAAATCACGAAATTTCCTTTTTGGAAGTTATGACTACGATATTTTATTCTTACAATTTTTAGAGATCAGCATTTAATAGATAGGAAAAAAATAATTAAGAAACTTAAAATTCCCCGCATTTTCTCAGTTTTTTAAATTTCCTGAGTTTTCCTGTGGCGTGGATACTTTGTTTTATGCAATATATTTTTTTTATATTTCCGGTTTAAAATATGTTTTGACTCCAATTTCTATGATTAAAAAAACATGATCGTTAACGTGTCTTACATTAACACAATAATCAGTATATTTCGATTACAATTTCAAGAGCGGAGTACTGATTATAAAACAATATTTGTTATTTAATTTGAAGCTTAAAGAGAAAGCATAGTATAATTAACATAAAAGAAAATTAAGTATACAATACTGCAGACATTATGAAAACACCATCCTTTAAAAGACATTAAAATGTAAAATTTTATTGCATCTGTCCAAAAGTGTAAGAAAAAATATATCACATGATAAAGTTAACAATACCTTCCCTTAGCACAAAGTACTGGGTTACAAAGCATTTTAAATTCTTCACATTCCCATTTCAAAGCATTGCCATCAGTACTTTTTTCACATTTTAAGAACATCGTATAAAGCTTGCAATTCAGTCCATATAATCCATCTTAGTTCACTTTCATGTTTCGTCAACCAAAATTTCTTCTTGGGATCATATTTCAGTAATAACTGTCCTACAACTTTAATAATATGTGGCTTCTTAAAATCTTTAGAACAAACATTTGGTGCAACAGAATTCATTGCAAAAAGGGTTTTTTCCAGGATTACAAAGTCATCGTAGTCTAAATATTTGGGAAGTATTTCACATAAGTTCAAATTCGAGAATCCAGATGCAAATGCTCTAAAAATAAAATAAACATGAATAAATTACTTCCTAATTTTAAATAAGCAAGAAAGAAATTATAAAACAAACTTTTTCATGCAGTATTATAGATTACCAAAATAAAATATTCTCATCGCGACAGATTTTTAGTGCCGCACGAACAATAATGATAGTTCATTAGCATTCATACTTCTAAAATAATGATATTCACAGGCATGTCAGTTTTATTTCCTTTTTGCGTAAAATAATTCTGAATTTCGTTTAAGAAAGAAATATATTTGTTAAGAGTGCTTAATAATGTAACTGCAATGTGCAAAAAATATTAATTTAGTTTACCTTATCATGACTATAATGGATTTCGTGTGTTTCAAGGTGATATAACAGTGATATGCAGAACAATGTAATTATAATTCCAAAGTTTGACATAAAAATTTATGAGAATGGGTAGCCACTGTCTTAAAATAAAATTAAATGTGGCCTAAAGAATTAATGACATATTTTAATTCCATTAAAAAATTATGTTGTTTTACATCACTTCTCCTATTAAGAAGTTGGATAAATATTTACAATCAAATTTTATATAAAGTTGTTCACTTTAATTGTGGCCCAACAAATAATTTCTAAACCATTAAAGATACAAATATAGTTTCAATTAAACAAAATGACAAAGAATTGCACTTTATTGTTGTGGATAAATTTTTGTACAATCCCTTGGTCCTATTAGATATATACAGTAATATATTCTTGACATTCCATTTTTTAAATCTAAACTTCAGTGACCAAGTTGTAAATGAATATTATTATTTAAGAAGATTTTAAACATTTCAATGGTTGAATCAAGAAAGATCTGCAAATCAATGAGGGCGCATCCTCCAGGCGACTGATTGGTCAAAAATTATGATAATCATAATTTTATAATTTCATCAATTTTGGTCCCAAAAGAAAGGAAATTTTTTTTCTTCTGTAGTTTAAAGTGCTATTATGCGAAACATGTTTTAGTAAATGTGATTAATGGGATTGGGAGGTTGAATACAAAATTCAGATCTGTTATTTTTCATAAATACATTCATTTACACAAACAATATAAATTTATGTACGAATTTTAGTATTCTTAATAAGAATAATTAGCTAAAATGGGCTACTAGTATATAGCGGGGAAATCAAGGAATGACAAGTTAATGTCACACTTAATTCATCAAATCTAGTTTTCATTACTAAATTATTAAATAATCACCTTTTCCAGTTTTGAATTTAGAGTTTGAGCAATTCTTTATAAATTCACAGGAGAAAAAGTATTTCATGATTATAGATAGCAAATAAATATTTGAAATTTTAACTTTCAAAATATAAATTGATCTTTTCTACTTGATACTAACATATCTTTCCTGTTTTAAAATATATTTCATTTCTTCAAGACTCGTTTGCCAGAAAAATTGTTTGAATTATAATTTAATGCATTATTTATTAATAGTTTCATTTCAAACTAAATTTTAATAATTCACGATTAGATTCACAGTTCTAAAATAATTTTCATTGCCCCGATACATTAGTATAAATAACATTTTTTATATATTATGTAAAATAATTCTCTAAATTATTTTTTCTGTGATCAGTCAATTTTTATGCATCTGGCATAATCTTTACTTTACGTGTACAAGGGGGGGTCAGAATGTAGCATTTTTCTTTCTGTTACATAATTTTTCACATAAGTGTTAAGGTTTAAGGTGAAATTGCTTTTCTATGTTTTAATAATCTATGAACGCTGCTTAGTATTTGCCATTTGTTTTGATGGGTGCACATTGGAAATAAAATCTTAATTACTTTAATTATTCAGCATAGAAACAGGATTACTTTTACACCAGTTTAAAATGGTGCTTAAATTGAAATTTTAAATATAGAATAATAAAATTTCTTACAATAACATTTTAACTATAATAATAATCTCACAAATATTGGCCACATCAATAAATAGAATTTGAAGAATAAGAAATGTTAATATTTGAAATAAATTCTGAAGTAATATTCAAGACATTAAAAAACAGTCATTAGTATTGACCTTTTTTAAAAAAAGAAATGGTGTATATTTTATTGTTTTTGAATAACTGGTTTGTCATAGTATTTATATTTAAACTTTTCTTCGCAGGCGATGATTACTTTACCAGAAAATGATTTTAACTCCTCCCTTGACTAATTATCTGGTTCTCTATTTATTTGGTTGAACATTTTACTATCTTGTCTAATTCAGTTACCTCCTTACTTATATAACTTAAAGTTTCCATCTACACTGTAGTACCAACACGTTATTTTTATAAATAAAAAATATTTTGAGAAAAATACTGCTTTCACTAAATGTCATTTGTAATGCTGTAAATCACACTACAATGGCTTCATAAACAATGAGTTTCTGCAAATTCCAGTGTCCTTTTCAACAGGTATTGTTTGATTTCAAATGCATGTTTCAATGTTTTTCAGCATTAGTTACAGGGGTGAGGGGAGGCTATAAAATTACTCTTCTTTATCAACTTTGTTAGATATTAAATCAAAATATTAACTATTGACAGCAGCATAGAACACATACTACTGAAATATTCACATTTTAATACGACATATTTATAACAGAGTATATACTGTTTAGTTTACTGTAATACAAAAGGTAATAAAATAAGGAAATACAGTGCAATCTCGTTGAACAAGAATAATTATTTCCTGAAGCTTACATGTAATATGAAAACTTCGTTAAGCGAAAAAAAAAATCCATAAGAATCCCAGTAAAGTAGAACAATTCGTTCCATCACAGGGAGAAAAAAAACTATATTCATGCAATTTACTATCTATAGTAAATACTTTTTTTACAAGAAAGTGTCTAAAGACATTTGTGTTTTCTATGATTCAAAATCTGGCGAACATGAGACACAGTATCGTCGTTTAATGAATTTATAGCATGCATAGATATTGACATCAGGGTAATGCTGTTCTACATTTGATGCAATAATTTTTCAAGCTTTTAGCATATAAATTATTTCAATGGAAGGTTGTTGCTCTGCTGCGTTGGTGCAAAATGTTTGAGATAGACTTTGCTCACTCTTGACCAAAGCCTATCTCAAACATTTTGCACCAACACAGAATATAGCTCAATAAGCTTTTCTGTAGCTCTTGTTGCGTTCTCCCAAAATCTCATTGATGTATTTGCTAGCCATCTCTCATCCCATTATTTTTGCCAGAGGCAATATCTTATTGATTAAGGTTTCACAGATACTTGCTGGGGTCCCTTAGAGTCGTTCGATGATGCCATTAGACTTTAGCTCCTTCCATGTAGATAAAAGTGCGTTAAATACATATTGACACAGGCCAATCCAGCATATAACGTCAAAATGTTTCGTCGGCACTCATTCTACGAAACACCGCTCGTTAAAAGTTTTTTTTTTTTACATTTTATTTTGCTGGTTATGTGAGATGCTCGTTAAGCGAGCTTAGACTTTATAAAGTGTTATTTTACAACACCTTTTAGTAACACAGTATCTCTCATGTAAAAAATATCATATAATACATTACAATTACAATCAACAACATTACAATTAAACCTCCAATTTTATTTTGCATTTCCCAGAAAATGTCGGTATCATATCAAGGCATCAAAAAATTCTCACATGCTAAAAAATATCGTGATTTAAGAATGTACCAAGAACGGACTTATTAAGGATTTTGACCGTATTTCGATGTTTTTGTACTTTAAACAGCTTAAAAGGGGAGAAAACACTGCTTTCGTTATCACTGTCAGCTATTCACGAATTTGCCATTTCTTAACAATTAAATGAATAGAAGAACAAAATGAAAAATCAATTTATGTAAATCTTGCAGTTATTACCGAACAAAAACGAAACGATCAGAAGCAATCTTAATTCTATGTTCTAACTCGTTTATTAATCTGAATGCAATTTTCGATTTTAATTCTAATGAAGCAACTAAAGATTTTTATTGAATGTTCCCTTCTTTTGCATTCATTTTGGGTATTTTATGTGCATTTACCTATTTTCAAATACAGCATTAATTGAAAATTTCTTTTTTATTTTAAAGCTAAATTATCTTTTAATAAAAAAAAACTTTTAGAAACGCTACTCTTCTTTAACTCTCTGTAATATCATCCACTGCATCTTAAATATATTAACCTAGGGAAATGGAAGATTTCAAGACAAGATCATATGCGAAGAAGGCAACTTCTTGGAACTCCCATAGTTGTATCATGGTATTTCATAGCAATTTAATTTAGAGCTATTATTAAACTTTAAAAAATAATCTTAAACTTAATCAGAATCAAATACATTTTAAATTGCCACTAAACCCAGGGACTGATCACAGTTCAGTGATGATTCAATAGAAGTAAAAATAAGGCAAAAAGAAATGATTAATTCAGGTATGGCACTTTTACATAAAGAGTAAAAGGAGAACCATTGACCCCTCAATCATTATGAAGGAGATAACTCTGTGTTGCTGAAAAGTTTACACACTTCTTTGTTCTGTTTATATCCACAAATAAAGTAGTTAAAGCAAATTTGATAAAAAACAGCGACTGTGTTTCATTACCATTGAATACTGTTCTGTGTCTTAAAGATAACTTACAATCAAATGTTTATTCTGTTATTTCAGTTTGTCAAAATATTTGGTATTTAAAACTTACAATTTAGTAAATTAAAATCAAGAAAAGATACCTTTTAATTTACTAAACTATAAGTTTTTAGTTATGGGGAGATGGTACAGGAAAAGGACCCATCTCATGAAACATGTAATGAATAATGGCCTCAATAGAACTTAATCATCTGCTGGGAAGTTGGAGCAAACAAACATTCTACACAAAGTGAAACAAAAGTAAAAAATAGTGATCACATTATTCAGAGATTATTTTCACACTTCAAGTCATATTGATACATAGCATCAATTGTAAACTTTTTACAAAAATAATTAATCTGAAGGCATGCAAACAGGAAAAAATTATATAAATATAATTCGCTTACCTTTTTAATTTTGCAAGCTGATTTTGACTTTTATATGCTGTTACTGGACCCATATACTGAAACATAAAATTTCTATCACAAAAGATTTTAAAAATATTTCATAGATTTTTTTATAAAAAAAGCTGTAATTTTGTTTTATAATAGAAATGCATTTAATTTCTTATATTTAGAGAAACTAAACCAAGAATAACAAATTGTTACCTTCATAACAATAAGGTATTTAAAGGATAATAGAGATATGAACTTTATACATCATTTCACTTTTATTAAATATAGTTGTAATGTTGATTTCAGCAAAAAAAATGTTTGATTCCAAGCAGAATAGCTGCAGTTTGTTTGTTTTTATGTGCAGAGATACAAGAGAACTCAAACTATTAAAAAATAAAATTCAGTAAAGTTTGGGTTGAGACATTTAAATAAATTACTTAGCATAAAAAAAGTGTGGCTAACACTTTTGCTACTTTTAAGCATATTATTGCTACTTTTTAATATTATTTTGCTACCTTTAAATTTTTCTTCAAGGAAAAAAAACAGATGCTATACAAAACCCTTTGTAAAACAGCAAAACAATCGTGAAAATAAAACTTTTATGAATAATCAATTTCATAAAAGCAAAATTTTTAAAGTCAGGATGAAATCAAACAACTAATTGTTAAATAATAAATCTTCTATTAAATGAGGCTAACAATATAAAAAAAGAAAATTGTCATTATCATGCGAATGTTCGTCGAAAAAGTATATACTTTTGTTAAACAGTACGTTTTAAAGAATCAAAAATGTGCTTACAATTTCAGAGGCTAAATCTGATAGCAGTTCGAGTACTTTCAATTTTGATTTTAGGCCATCCGCTCGACTTTTCAATATTCCAGCTAATATATTAAGTCCCTTTTGACGAAAAAAGTTCAGCTGAGAAACTGGGTTATTCCGAATATAGCTTGATAAAGTATGGAGTGAAGAAGTAGAACGGCGATGAACGCTTCTTAGAACTTTTAATATATAATCGAGAATTTGAGCATCTTCAGCATATTTCTGGACAGTAGGATTGCTATAAAGTACAAGACAAAATAAAAATTACAATGAAAATTGCATTGATTCTGCTTGAAAAGTTTTTAATTATTGATCGTTATTGTTTTAACACGTTGATTACCAAGCCCCATTTCTGAGTTTTTCCCAAGCTAATTAATCTAAATATTTTTTAATAGATATTTTTTGCAATTTTTCAGATTTAAGTTCATAATTATGAGGCCTATATCATCAAATTTAAATGATTGTAACTGAATGTTGAATTTTAGGTCCCGCATGCCTACACCTAATGCAAAATCTTATACAAAGATAAGGAAATTAGACTTTTAATTTATTGTTTTTCTCCGTTAAGGAAATTTTATACTAACGGAAAGCAATTTTTTGCATAAAATAGTTTTTCTTTCAATTTTATATAATCTAGTCATTTTGGAATTTTTTTCTCGAGCAATTAAAAGAAAACGTAAACATAACATTAAAAGATTATGAAACAACACTAACTATGATGTGAAAAATATACATCTCTTTTATAGCACTTCACAAAATTGTATTTCTTTATTTCATAGTAAAGATACCTGAGACTTCAGCAGAAAAAGATATTGTTCAAAATTACAGATCAGCTTAATTTGTATAGATTAAATAAGATCCTGGCAGGCAGCATGTCCAAACATTAGTAGTGAGGTCCAATTAAACGGTATAGAATAACTCCTAAGTTCACTACATATGTCGCCTCAGCAATAAAAATAATTATTTTACAACTAAGAATTTTTAATGCCCATTTGCTGGAAAAATAAATAAAAGATACATAAGAGTCAATATAATGAACATTTTATTAATTTTAAACATGGGCAGTACATCTAGATTATACTAAAAACTAATTTACGCAAACATACATCGCCAAGAGATTCTAAAAATATCAATTGTCAAAACATTATGTAACTTAAACGGTTCCAATTGTATCTACAAGAACCATTCAAAAGGAAATCTTTCATTTTACGAAGTTTCAATTTTTCCTCCTTTTTGGATAACTAATGATTTAACCCTGTACAGATAATTTGTTAAAATATTTATTATTATAAAATTTTAAAAAAATAAGGAAAAAAAACTAAATGTACCTATAAGGAGCTCTGGTCATTCTCCAAAATAAGAACTGATAAATAATACACTTTCTAAACTTAAAACTTTCCATGAAAACGCTTCATATGTAGTTATACAGTGTCGTAAAATAGTCTATATAATTCTCAAAGATTAATTTAAATAATTTGTTTTCCGGATTCACTTTAAATAATCCTGAAATTCTTATCACACTTTTTTTAATATTGTTATGTTTCTTCCCCCCCTCTTCTTCTTTTTTTTCTCGTTTCATTAGTTTTCTTAAGCGCTTATAAAAATCAATAAAAAGACCACTGACGGCAGCAGGCAAGACGATGGCGCAGCTGGCAGCGGAGTACACGTAGTGACATCTGAAGGAACGTTAGATCTCCGGATTAGAAATCCAAACTTTTGTTCTGTGTTCAGGTCGGAACTTTTAGCAATCCACAAGGGCCTACAGCTGGCCGACACCTGTATTATCCCCGATTTTAACGACATATGGATTTTAATGGAAAGTCGAGCCTCTTTACAGCACCTATAGAACTGGAAGCAAGTGGTAGGCTTAACGAGCTTTATCATTCTAAATACTATCCATTGACTTACTACAAAGCACAACATTCACTTTCAGTGGGTCCCTTTCCACACCGGACTTGAAGGCAACAAGAGAGCTGACGCCCTTGCTGTGGCGGCTACCACAGATGAAGTTGGTAATGTCCACACTCACATGTTACAGAGATCTCCTCAGTAGCAAAAGTGGAGACAAATAAGCTATGGCGTGTTCCTCCGAATAACTCCTGGTACTTTAGAGATCATTCTGGTGGGGCCCTCCAGATCAGGGGCGATAGAAAACAAAGTACAGCCCTCTCTCGATTTATTAGCGGACATATTAAAGGCCTCACTTTTCACCTGGGACAAAAGTATTTCTCGGACTGTCATTGGCGTAACAGCCCTCCAGCTCACATTTTAAATTGTCTAAATTTTACAAAGCATCACATACTCAAACTCAGTTCTATTTACGGACTTTTTGGAAACATTGGGTTTTATGGAGATGGTCTAGAGCCGCTGGGCCATCTGGGATTAGTAATAACAACAATAAAAAGACCTCCTTCAAGGCCAAAATGACATATTCATTTCTGATTTGAATAATTGCTTTTTGCAATAATTGGGCCAGGGCGCATTGTCCCACTTGTAGCAAGCGAAGCAAGCAGGATGAGTGTAGCAAATCTCAGAAGATTGCAGGGTGTTTGCGAGTGTTAGTGAGCAGGAAATTTAGCCCACTAATTTTATTTAATCTTAGAAAAAAATCTTTTGCCACTGCTACAATTCAGGTTAATTTTTGTTCTAATCTATTAAATGATTAGTTGAAAAAAAATTGAAAATGAAGCTTAGCCTTTAAAAAATATACATGAAACATGTTTTCAAAAATACGGAGTTTCCATGACAATACCCTTAATATTTTTAAATATAAAAAATTCAATTTATACTTTACTTCGTAGATCATAAAATGCCAAAAAAAATCGTATAGCACTTACAAAAAAGCTTTCAAAAATTAATCTTCAATAAATCGAAAGATTTCTAATTAATAAAAAGAGGTATTTGAGAAAAATTAAAATATGAATAAAACAAGTATTACCCTTGCATAGCAGCTGTAAGCACAGAAAATGTTGCAGAAGAAATTTCAGGATCCGTATGACTAATTAATGGCAAAAGGAATTCCATTCCACCGAGTTTTATAAAATCGATTGCAGTATCATACTAAAGAATTGTTTGAAAATGAAAAGCAAACATTAACATAGATAAATAAACATCGATATATATATATAAGGATTCGTGAAACATGAATATACTCATAATTGTTCTCAACAAATGTTCTCTACACTAACTGATAGATATACATCAGTGGCTTAACGTAGTTTTCAGCTGTTCGGAAGTTAAACCAAATTCGCCGCCTCTTAAACAGGCACTTAAATTCAAAAGGCCCCAAATTTACAGAGCGTTGAAAGAACTCGGCAAAAATAAATTTATTATTGTGATAGAATAGGGTACAAATAAAGAAGTCTTGTATATATGTTTTATGGTTTCCAAAAGTTCTTTTACCAATTATTTATATACACACAACATTTACGTCATGCAACTATAAGATAATGTTATTAAAATAAACTTCAGAACACATATCGAATAACAACCAAAAGAATGTAAAATATAAATCAACTTCCAATTCGAGCGAAAATGATAGTTGAAACATGAACATTTTAATTGGAAAATCCATAGAATTAAAAATAAAACAGGTTTTTAACTAAAACTTTATACATCTTTTTTTTCTAAGAGCAAAATCTTTTATTGCGCTATCAATATCTGAAACATCACATACTTCCTGCCCAATAAACAAGATAGCCAGATTGGTTAGCTTTAAAGTATTTATTTTTGGTCTTAAATAATTTTTGATTAACATCAATATTGAAAACCTTCTCTCACAGCTGGCATTGCACATGAGATTGTGCGGAATATATCGGAGCATTATAATAATATTGAGCAGAGTATCTTCCAACTTGGATTTCACAATAGATTGTAATAATCCAAGTGGGTCCATATAAATTTATTTATTTCCATTGCTTGTGGCAGTTATGAAAGCATGTAGTTCAACTAGTTGGGAGTTGGATGTCATGTTCGTCAGATGAATTGACTAGATTACATTCTGTACTGCCCGAATTCAACAGTGTAGCCGGCTTTAAATAGGCACATTTTCCTGCCAAATTTCGTTACTGCTGAAAATTGACACGAATTTCAGCAATAATCCTTTCGAACGAAGAAAACAACTTCCGTATTAACTCCTTTTTATGAATCAAATTGAATCTCTATTTCAGCCGTTAAAAAATGTGCTTCTGGGGTTTTATGGAAATGAATAGGTCTTCATATGCATTGTTTATTTAACTTATATTTTCACTAGTCAATTCCTCTCATTTTTGCATCAATACCATCTGCAAAACACTTGCTTTCAGAACGCACATTTACAAGTCGAGTCTTTGGTTCATGTATAATTTTGTTTATAAAGTACAGGATCGTGCTTTGCGATTGAATGCGATAGTTCTAAAAAATTACATCTACTACTAGCACTGGTATCATTTTCTCTGTGGCCACATAAAACTAACTTATATCTCTACAGGAATTTTACAATATCAAACATTATGATAAAAATTTCTAGTCAGACTTAAAGGAAGGAGAATCTTCGTCTGAAGTTGAAAAATAAAATAGTTAAGTGCTCATTTTAATCAGTTTCGAATTGTAAATGCGACAAAAATATAAAAAAAAGTTAAAATTTTAAACTCAAATTATAAGATATTATTATTATTACTTATAGTAAAATGCATTCAGTATAGTTTCAATCAAATGCAACAAACTTAACAGAGGCATTTTCATGCTTTATTAGCTTAAAATACAGCACATAATTGAAAACAATAAACATATTCATCTAATATTAAATATATTCACTTAAAATCAAAAAATTTCATACTTTTTACAATATAACAAACTTGCAATTAAAAAATGCTTGTTTTAAAAACTGATTCATGAAAAATCTCAACTTAATTTTTGGAAAAACATAAAAATAGTTTAAAATAATAAAAAAGACTGATTAATTGAAATACCAAAAGCCTTCATATAACAGATGAAAACCAAATCCATACATGCAAAATAATAAATGATCATCCCTTAATCATACTAAAATGATAAACCTTAGTAGCACTTCAACAAAGTTAGCTTAGCAATAAAAGTGAAAAATTACATGTTCTCATCCTATTAGCTAAAAATTCAAACAATTTTTTATGGGAATGGCAGTCAAGCAGCAGAGTCTTGACTTTTGGCCTGGAGGGTCATGGACAAAGATCAACGGAAATTTTGCTGTGTGTATGACTCTAAAGCACATGAAATCTATAGAGGTTTAAAACTACAACACTCTCCCAGCTGGTATAATGCAGAAATTTGGATAGCTAAACACCTTCAAAATGGAACATTAATTAAATTAAACTGTTTTTTTTAAAAATTAATAATAGCTTTTAAGAAATTTAGTTTTCAGCAATGTTATTCATTTCAACTTTAAAATATTCATATCCATCAACATAAATATTGTAATATAACTACAAAGCAGTCAATATATAAAATTACAAAGCTTAACAGAAAATCGCAAATTTCCTACCTGATGAACCAGATGTTCCAAATCTTGTAAATCAGAAACTGAATATTCACCAGAAGAATTACTGTGTCTAGTAAACCACACTTTTAAGCTTTCGAATTTGGTCTCTCTGATAACTTTTCGAACATAAGAACGTCTATATTCAGGATCACCTTCTTGATTCTAAAAAAGAAAAAATATATACTATATGTAAAATCAAGCTTACTTGAAAGTAATAAGCTCTCAGAGTGATTGCAATGTTGATCTCATATTAAACTGTCCTAAAATTACGTCACGAAATAAATGAATGGTCTGAAAACTCTCAGTAATATTAAAAAGTCATACGTTTTGTTACTGAAATGTAATTAAATGGTCACACGATATGATATAACACAAATTTGGAATACTAAACACAAAATTCTAATAACACTCAGTGATCTATCTTCCTGATATGATCTTCATATAAAAAATGATGAGATAATTCGATCTACAGTCCTTAAAGAGTAAAATCTACTTCTAATAAAAAAGGAAATTATGAAGGAATAAATGTTAAGAATATTTTTTTTTACTTGAGATTAATAAGATACAGATTCTTTTAAATTTTAGAATTTGACTTACTTTATCTAATTAAAAATGAAATGAATATTTGAGAAACGTCTTTAGAATAACTTATAATTTTAAATAAACATGGACAACAAAATAACTCATTTTCTGCATAGTTTTCATCTCATAATTCACAATTGAATAATACAAATATATATCATATATATAATTCAAAAATATTATATTTTTGTACACATATATTTATAGAATAGAATATAGAATTTAAAAGTTTTCAAGCAACGTGATTAGTAGCATTTGCACACATATGATTTCAAAAATGGTTATTTTACTTTTTCAAGAGAACAGCTTTTCACAAAACCTATATAATATACCTTTTATTAAGGCAAAATTTTCATTCCATTTTTGAAAGTTGAGAGTAGGAAGCGCTTCACTTCTCTCTCTTCAGCCGCTGTTTTCATATTTTGTTTGTTGTGAGAGTCACGTTTATCTATACAGACCGAATGAAAATTCGTATTTTCGAAAAGATTTTAACTATTAGTTTTACAACTTGAATATTTGAATGAAAACCCATAATACAATTTTTCTCTTGACCATACGAAATTCTGCTTCCATCCTTTCATCAAAACAGATGGCAATATTTCTTTGTAATGAGAAAATCTAGAAGCATGAATTTTCATTAGAATTTTCAAGCATAGTTGTTTATTTTCTGAATCATTAATATCCGAGAGTAATAATTAAGGTTGCATGTATTTTGTTGTGACTCCAATTATTGAGACATTTTAGGGAAATAATTTTATTTACATTTCAAGTAAAGAAATTAAACATTTGATTTTTAATACTAGCTTCACAGAGCCAGTGCGCGAGAGCGTTCCGCAGCGAAAGAAAATAGTTTTTTTAGAAGCTTCGCACGTCATATTCGGATGATGAGCGGCGCAGCAATTACATCATACAAAGCCTCGACGGAGCCAGTAGTTTACAGACATATGATATGATACGATTTATGATAGACATTCACTAGAATCTCTTTAGAATTTGTAGTACCTTCTGGAAATAACTTTTTCAATATATCAGCTTATTAGTTTAGTTTTTTACTTGGATATATTATATATATATATATATATATATATATATATATATATATATATATATCCTGTCAATAAGCATTTAATTCAATTCTGATTTTTCCCCCAAAAATTTTATATAATCTTTTGTAACTTTCAATATAATTGACCATCTGATATTTTTATCTATCTTTTCATTGGAGTACTTGACACTTTTAAACTTTCTAATGAAACATTTGTTTTTCTTTTTCTTGTAACAGAGATAAAAATTAACCACAAAAACAAGACAGAATTCATACTATGATATTTCTATTTTAACTTATTCAAAATTTCCGAAACAAATTTTTGGATGTTACGAGACATCCTTTGTTTATTCCTTTCAAATGATGATATATCTCATTTGACAGCAAATTTAAAGATATCGCTTTTTTTTTCCTTCTGAAATGCCAAGTGATTAAACTTTTAGTTTGCAAAAATAATCATTCTCACTGAAAATCTCGAGAACAAATTATAACATTTACAATGTTGATAGTTTCTCCCATATTTGAAAAGCAATAATTTTTCTTCTGCATTTTACAAAACAAATTATCCTAATATCAATATCTAATCAAAATGAATGAACAATATTTTTGTCTTTAGAATTTACTGAATGCATCGAACATCCAACAGCACAATCTAACATAGTACTAGTATAAATATTTCATTCAAACTAGATAATTGTGAAAGCAGCCGTTTTTAAATCTTCAGTTTGCAAACCAGAGGATAACTCAAAAAATCTCCTTAGAAATAGAGCAAACTTCTCAGAACTAAACCAAATGAGAAATTTTCATCACAGAACTACATATATCGCTTTTTGATTAGATATATGTAGGGAAAAAAAGGATGAACAAAAAAATATTTTTTTCATCAAGATATACATAAGGTATAAAAGATTATATTACTCATTTTCCTTCATTAAAAATTCTTATTACATAGAAGAAGAAAAAATAATCTCTCGGTGCAAATTGAATTATTTGAAATTGCTGCAGAGTTTTCAAAATAGAAGAGCCGGAAATCATTTTAATTTAAAATAAAAGTACAAAACGTAGAATTTATACATAATTAACATCAGTTCTGTGATGTAAAAAGGGTGAAGATACAATAACGAACCATTAATCAGGAATTCTCCCCGAAGAAAAAAATTTATTTCGTTGATTCAATGTGTTTCGGAATGTGTATCAAAACGAAGTAATGCAAGAAAAAAATTCTGCGCATCACATTTCTGGACTCTCCTTGATGTAAAATACATACTGGGTGGAAGTATAATGACCATTTACCCTTTCAAATCTGACATCTAAGTACATTTATATCAATGATTTTTTTTTTAAGTTTTCGAGAGTTAAAAAGGTTGCAACCATTTGTAAATATTTGAAATATTCAGTTTTTGTTACAATCAATGGAGAAGATATTTTAAGTCCACGCCATGGAGTACCGAAATGGCCTGGTGGTAAAGTTTTGGCTTCGGCACCGGAGGTTTCTTGGTTCAAGACCCTATTCAACCGAAGAGTACCCGTGTACGCGGGTTTGATGTATGAAAAAACTGTCACTACCAAATGCCTTCCCGCTGGTGTGGTCCGATAGTCTGGTGAGAAAAGTGTCAGCTTAAGTGTTGTCCTAGTCAATTTAACAGCGGTTCAAAATTAAGATAATTTTAAATATTGTTTTTATTGTTATAGTTTTTCCCATACTTGAAATAGCTAGCAAGTAGTGAAAAAATATTTCTTTTGCTAAAATTATTTTTGGGGTGTTATAGATAATCAAATGAATCATGAAAATTTTTCTTAATTATGTCTAAAAATAAAAACTTTTTTCCAAAAATTATTACAACTAGCCTATGGCTTCCTAATATTGGAACCAACATTAATATTTCGAAATTCCCCCAAAAGTTAAAATTATTTGTTGTTAAATAAAGTTAAAATTATTTGTGGGGAAGGGGGGACCACCCATAACCACTGTTTTAGAATACAGGACTAATGTTAAAATCTTTCAAAGACTTACAAAACCATGCTTATAAAATAATTCCAAACCTGAATTATATGTCCTTTCGAATGAGAAATATTTTTTGCAAGATCATAAATATCCTTAAGTTCTTGAGACGTAAATGATGTCTGTTTTTCATCAACGGTCTCATCATTAACCAAGTCTCGGTCATCTATAAAACAGTGAAAATTATTAGCTGAATAAAAATACTGAGCTGAATACATATCTTAAAAACATAAGCTAGATTCTGAACAATAGGAACAATGAATGGGAATGCTTAGCATTTTAAATCAAATTACCCTTAGAGGTTACCTATAACCTATAGAGGTTATAAATAAATCGTTATAAGAGATTTAATGAACAAAAAGCTGTTTTGAATCATAAATTTTCAAAACTCTGTTTGGGAGAGTATTTTTAACAAGGATATATATATATTAAAAGTACTGAAAGAGCAGGCTCTGTATGCTTCAATATGATCATGCATTTTTGCCCTTGTAAATAACACTTTACTTCATTATTATCCAATACGTTAGAATAAAAAAATTTGCATGATATTTATTTATATGTACATAATATAGTACTTACTTATACTTATATGTACACATCATTTTCAAAAATTTTAAGACAGCATTTAGCACATAAGAAAATATAAACATTGATTTCGAATATAATTTAGCAGTAATATTTATGAATAATATAATTACATCTTGCCAGTAACTGTGTTAATATAATTTCGTTTAATAGTTACCCCATACTTGTTAAATGAAAATCATGTTAAAAATTGCATTGCTGAAATGTTCAGAAATAGTAATTAATGCCGATGTATTGACAACAGATAAATGAAGATGTCAAATAAGAGTTCTAGCGCCTTAAAAATAATTTAAACAACGGATATAATCTTAGTAAATACAGGGAAATATGATGTTTATAAAAAAAAGTTACTTCATCTCCTCATTAAGAAAAATTGATATAAAATTCATTGGAAAAAATATATTCTGTAGGTTTGAAGCAATGTTGCCCCTCAAATTTGGAAGAAAAAGAATCCCTGTGTTTTCCCTATACATACATTCAAGATACGAGGAAATGTGTGAATAGCAAACATTAGCAAGTTACAAAGCAATATGGTTTTAACGAGTGAGAAAAGCTAGAAACGAAAGCAATAATTTAACACCTTTCAAAATAATGGCATATTAAAAAAAATATTTATAGATAAAAAAGAAAAAAAATAGCTATGTTTATTAAATAGAATTAGCAAGACAAAATTTATATATCAAGGGGGCAGGAAGAGGGGTATATTACCTCTCAAGTTCTTTAACTGAAAGTTAGACAAAATTAGAGTGAAATAAAACAAGAAACACTTTTGTTATTACTATATAAACAATTTAATGACTACTTAACAAAACACTTTAAGAAGCAAAAAGATTACTTTTTTTTATTTATTCAATTTTAACCCTTCATGTACAAGGTAGCAAGACATAAGTTACCCACCTCAGAGGGCTCTAAATTGCTTCCTATTGATCCAAATGAGATAAAATTTGAACTACAGATTATATATATATATATATATATATATATATATATATATATATATATATACACACACACACACACTGAAGTGACAAAAGTCATGGGATGGCTGTTAATATCGTGTCGGTCCTCATTTTGCCCAGCGAAGTGCAACAACTCGACGTGCCATGGAGTCCACAAGTCGTTGGAAGTCCTCTGCAGAAATATTGAGCCATGCTGTCTGTATAGACGTCCATAATTGTGAAAGTGTGGATGGTGCAGGAGTTTGGGCACGAACGGACCTTTCGATGATGTCCCATAAATGCTCGATGGGATTCATATCAGGCGATCTAGGTGGTCAGATCATGCGCTGGAATTGTCCGGAATGTTCTTCAAACCAACCGCGAACAGTTCTGGCCCGGTGACATGGCGCATTGTCATCCATAAAAATCTCATCGTTGTGTGGGTACGTGAAGTCCATGAACGGCTGCAAGTGATCTGCAAGCAGCTGAACATAACCATTTCCAGTCAATGATCGGTTCAATTGCACCAGAGGACCGAGTCCATGCCATGTAAAAACAGCCCACAACATTATGCAGCCACCACCAGCTTGAACAGGGCCTTGCTGACAGTTTGGGTCCATGGCTTCGTGGGGTCTGAGCCACACTACCATCAGCTCGTAACAACTGAAATCGTGACTCATCTGACCACGCCACGGTTTTCCACTGGTCTAGGGACCAGTCGATATGCTCACGAGCCCAGGAGAGTGGCTGCAGGCGATGTCGTGCTGTCAGTAAAGGGACTCGAGTCGGTGTTCTGCTGTCATAGCCCAAGGAAGACAAATTTCGCCGCACAGTCCTATCGGACACGTCCCTCGTACGTCCCACATTGATTCCTGCAGTTATTTAACGAAGTGTTGCGTGTCTATTAACATTGACCATTCTACACAGACGTCGGCGGTCTCGGTCGTTAAGTGCAGGTGGTCGCCCATTGCCCTGTCCATGATGGGATGTGATGCCTGAAATTTCATACTCTCGGCACACTCTTAATACTGTGGATCTCGGAATGTTGAATTCACTAACGATATCCGCAATGGAATGACCCATGCGTCTAGCTCCAACTAACATTCCACGTTCAAAGTCTTAATTCTCGTCGTGCCGCCATAAATCACGAAAAACCTGTTCACATGAATAACTTGAACACAAATGAAAGCTCTGGAAAACGAACTGCGCATTTATACTTTTTCGCTGCGATACTACTGCCATCTGTATATTTGCATATTGCTATCCCATGACT
>JAOUZG010012691.1:591574-615070 GCA_026289955.1 Argiope argentata | reverse complement strand
GTGTGTGTGTGTGTGTGTGTGTGTGTGTGTGTGTGTGTGTGTGTGTGTGTGTGCGCGCGCGCGAGTGCGTGCTTGATAAGGCTGAATTTTGCAACTATTATTTTCATGTCCTAGATACTGTTGAAAAAAACTTGTATTAATTATTTTGAGTTAGAATTCTTTTTTAGCAATTTTATAATCATGTTGAGTCAGACTTCCCGGCATTTGAGAATAATATAGTAATATTAAATTGCCTACTTTCAACTTAAATTCAATAAGTTTTTACAGAAAAATGATCAAAATGATTTTGTGTAAAATATCATTTAATTTTAATATTTTGTGGTCATTATTGATATATATTTAAGCTTGTATAATATTTTTACAAATATATTTCTTAGTCTTTTTATATTTCTGATATAAGATGATTAATGGGATTTCTGTATTAATGGCCATATAATGTGAAGTTAAGGGAAACTTGCATATCCCTATTAATATGCATTTAAACAGGTATCACTTTCAATATTCTTATAAATATTCAATTCCCACTCAGACACCAATGCAGGGTATGGTTATGTGTCAAAGGGTTCTGGTGCACTTCCACGTCTTGCGGTGGGGGGAAAATTGTAATGATATTTTTAAATTAAATTAAACACTAATTTATTTCCAAATGTTTATCTCACGGCTAAATTAAGCCGTAGTAACTTCATTCTAAAAATATTCTCTGATTTTATGATCCATTCACTCGTTCTAGTTAATTAATTCAACAGAAGCTGTTTAAAATTGCTGAATAGACATAAAAGAGACAGATTCCCACGCTCTGAGTGAGAGAATGAAAATTGTCCGGCCAAACCCATTCCTTTTAAATAATCCGAGCGTGTTCCCTAGCCTGTTTACGTGTGTGCCGAGGAAATTCCCATCGAAATGTCATTGTGTATAAGCACTATGGACAATATTTTCCCTATCAAAATCTTATGGTATTTAAGACGAAGGATAAAGATTTCCCTTCTTTCTTTACACTTCTGCTTTTGTGCCGCGTGGTGAGCGGACGCGCCTTGTCCGTGCTCTTGTAAATAAATCATCATCTCCCGGGATGGATTAAAACGATATATATGTCAATTTAAATATTTAAATCTACTTAACATCTTGCAAAAAGGAAAAGTGAAACAAACAGATAGTAAAATACATAATTGTGATTGTAATGTGATTCAGTGGATTAACAAATACAATGGTGAAATTATATCAGAAGTACTGAAGACATTTTTTTTTTTTAATTTTCAGCTATGGGCAAACAATTTGAAAAATATCCCATTCTCATATAGAAATTAAAGTAATTTCTCCCTTAATGCAAAACTAGTATATATGGATAAGGCTTGATTATAAAACTGATCACCTGTTTAAATAGACCTTGAACCCAAAAGTCTGACTGACATTTTTCAAGTACAAACAAATTGAGCTAAAATAATAAGATGAAAGCTATATTTTTAACTTTATAGACAGCATTGAAAAAAGAAGAAAGCAGATGAAAAACCGACAGCTTATAGACTCTCTGTATTCTACCTCAAGCTGTTTTTCTGAGCTTTTAATGAATCATGCTACTTTAATATTAGCAAGTTGCAGGTATCTACAGATTAATACCCATTATTTTATTTTTATTTTTTTAATAAACAAATACAGATAAGCTATTATTTTCAGAGTAAAATAAACATATCTTTGTGAGCTCTTTTACAATCTCAGTTAAAATGAAAATGAAATATTTTTGGTAAATGGCAGCTTAAATATAACTTATTAAATTAAGTTAGATCCTCAAAATATTAATTTCTTCTAAAAGCAGAAAATTGAATATTGAATATAACAGAAGAAATCTGAAATAACAAAAGTTAAAATCCATCTTTTAAAAGAAAACTTTATGCTTTTTTTCTAACTTAAACTAAATACAAACATTGCCCTTTTATCACAAAGATGTCATCCCCCCATGCTGTTTGATAATCTGAAGGTTGTACAATATAATGAAAATACTGTATAGCATTGAACTATCTGAAAAAGCAATACTACATAATAAATAAGAGGAAATAAAGTGTAAACAAGTTATTTAATAAAATTTAATGTTGTTGTTGTTGTTACTTATGGCACTTGCCAATAATAAAATTTAATGAATTTATTTAGTAAAAATTAATTACTTAATATTTTTTACAAAAATTTAAAAGAAATTCTTCCAATCTGAATTTTTATAATCTCAATATTATTCTATATCTGCACCACAGTTTAAGAAATATTTATTTAAACATACATATGCAAATTCGATTTTTTACAAAAACTCAATTTCATAAAATAAATTATTTTAAGACATTTTAGAACAGTCATTTTATAAAGTCTCATACATGTCATACTTAATATTTAGTTTTCAATTCCCTTAATGATTTTTAAATATTTGTAAACAGTATAAAAATATTTTTTTACATTCAAGAACTGACATGAAATACATAATTTAGCAAATTTGTAGAAAATAAAATAGTAACATATGTTCACAAGAATACAAAACATCACTATTATTATTTCTCAAATGTTGTCTTTTGATTACATCAAACTAAAAGAAGAAGAAAATTCTGCATTTTTGCAAGATTTATTTTTTATTCATCCTAGTATTGCATTTGGAAATAAAATGAATGTAATATTATTATGGTCTTAGTGATACCTCCAAACTCTCACCCAGGATATGCAACTCCTTCTTTGCCAAGAGATGCAGACAAGACGTGTCTGCTCAACATGGAACAAAAGCAGAAGTACGAAAGGAGAATGAAATTAATTATCCCTGGTCTTATATACCATGAGATTTTTATAGGGAAAATATTTTTTCACAATACCTATATACAATGATATTTTGACAGAGATTTCTTACATGTGTCTATTCTGATAAAGGAAATACACTGATTTTTTTAAAAAAATGTGTTTGCTAGATATTTTTCTACTCCTTCACATGGGGCATGTGAAAGTGCAAATGTAAGCATTTTTACAAAGATTCAATTGAATTAATTAAAAAGAAAAGGTGGAATGGAATCAGGAAATAAAAGAATATTTTAGAATAAAGTTATTACGGGCTAAAATTAAGACAAAACTTAGGAAATTAATTAGAAATGAAATTAGAATTTAAAAATCATTATATATATATATATATATATATATATATATAACAAAATTCTAATTAATTAAATAAAATATGCATTAAAATATGCTTTTCCATGGCAAATGTATTTCAGAAAATTAAAAGCTTTAACCACCACTTTCACCTAATTAAAAAGCTAAAAATATTATTAACATTTAATATCCTGGAGTCAGCTAAATCCACTTTATAAAATTTACTAACATACTATAATTATTAATATATGTAACTTAATTTAAGAATATATTAGATTGTTCCAATCAAAAGTACTTTTCATTTGCTTGCAGCTGTGCCAAGCTTGCAAATGTCAATACAAATACAACCAGAATGGCAAATTCAAATTACACTTGACTACATATACAAGATATTCAATAGAATATGATTTTAAGCTCTTGAAACAAGACTAAAGAAATGTATGCCCAAAATACCTTGATGGAAATCTGGATCTTACATAAGCAAAACAAATGGGTACAAAAGATGAAGATGTATAAGGCCTCTCATTTTGAAAATTTATCTCAGATAATTGATTTTATAAAGTTATATTATGAACATTATTATAAGAACTGTACACATTTTATATCTACCAATCTAAGGTTAAGTTAAATGTTTTGAGTCTCATTACAATGGAGAGATGATGGCACATGAGTCAATGGATACTGATGACACAGTTCTCATCATAATCAAAAGTGTATATTATTTCTTTCCTGAAAACATTTCGAATTTATCATAAATCTGAGGTATCAAGTGACTTTTCTTATATACATAATTTGGATAATATTCACAGAGTGAAAGTGATTGAAGATTATCTTCACAAATATTGTAAAGACTTACATCCAAATTTGTAAAATTTTACTAACTGCATATAATTGTTTAATGAGATCAAGATACACAATTGAGTTTTCAAAAAAAATTACAAATATTAAGTTTAATTTTAAAAAAATTTCTTCACATTATGATATTATTCTGAAAATTATACCAGCCTTAGCAATTACTGTCGAATCTGCAAAAGAAATCTTTCTCATAATTAAAAACAACAGAAAATTACTGAAGATTCAGTATTAATCAGAAGGATTTACCTCCTTAAAAATTATATTTATCTGATCCAATAAATCAATAAAATGATAAATTATCAAAAAATTTACTTAAAAAAAAAGAAAAAAATGCAATGGAAAATGCATATTGTGAATGTATTGAAGTGATTCACATACCAAACTGTATTTTAAAATTTATGTTTTACCTGATTTATTCACAATTTTTCTGAGTAACTGAAATGTTAATTTTTTTTTAAGGAATGTTATAATTTGTTATTTTTATGCATTCCTAAAATCCTTATAACACAAATTTGAACAATGTAAGAAGCAGTAAAGTACAGTTAATTACTATTTTTCTGAAAAAAGTTTGTTCCAAGATCCCTCAAATAAGCTTTGCATTAGGTCCCAATTTTGTATAGGTGAACATAAAACTATATCATCATTACTTGCTTAATACTTTAAACATATGATAAAGTGGGGAGGGGAGTGAAAGTTCGAATGAAATTAGTTAAGGATAATTACTAACAATTCTATTGTGCAGTCAATATTCCATCTGATCTAACTGTTCCTACATATTTAAGATTTTTAATTTCTGTAAGGAAATTAATTTGCATGAAATAAATCATTTGAAAAGCCTCTTAGAATAAACATTTTTTCATCCAAACTCATATTTAATATTAAACATTTACATTTCAACATTAAACATTCAATATTAAACATTTAAATTTCTTCTTAAATATTTACATTTCAACTTTTTTTATTTATTTATAACTTTCAGATAACATTTCTGAAATGTGTAAAATAAAAAAAGTAATTTTAAATGTTCAATAATTTAATAATAAATGAAACATATTGTCTAACAAAAGCTAGAGAGAATGCAAAGGTAACTTACATATTCACGAAAACCAAAAATATCACCAATTACACAACACTGAGATCTTACTTAGCCAAAAGGCCAAGAAAAGATTTAGTCAAATGTTTACTTTCGATCCTGCAGACAATACAACAAACAGAAAGCAGAATTAAATTGCCGCCGTTTCCACAATGTACAACATGCTAAAGAAATTAATTGGAAGAACACCACGGTCACTGAATGAAGTCGTGCTACAGCTTCACAATAAGCATTTAGCAGGAGGTTTAATCAAAAAATATAAATAATCATATCTTATCATTAGTATTACCTTCTTATGAATGTATGACTTTACAAAAAACATAAAAACAGTTCCTATAATATTGGGAAAATGTCGCACTAGAGCTCTAATATGATTTTTTTTCATAGAAGGTTAGGAAGTATGATCGGGTTAAAAATGACAAAGAATATTCCCACATAATTTTAAAAACTGAAACATCTCTGAATAATTAAAAATCCTTCAAAACTTATAAATTATTTATTACCATTCCAGAAGCAACGTCATTTTCCGGTTCCTGCTGTCTGTTTGTTTACATTCCTTGCCTAGTTGGCGAGGAGGATTCCTATATTTCAATTATATATATATATAACAGAGACAATTACCTTCTGAAACTATTTTCAACTTATGATATTTTTCAATCATTAAATATGTCCGAGAATAGTATCGACAGACACCTGAAAGTGAAATCGATTCCATCTCTCTGTTTTAATAAAGATGATTTCGTTTCGGTGTGTATATACATTCTGCATTTTCTATTGCTAATAAAACTTTCCGCAGTATTTATTGCTAATTTAAAGTGCTTTATGTGATAATAAGTTTTCCAAATCAAGCCATATGAATTTAGTACTGAAACAGAATGAATCTAGCAGAACGATGACGAAATAAAAATCATCACAATCATATAAAGTTTCCAAGCAACTCTTCTAAGTCTCAATTATATTGAAATAAATTTTGAAAACTTAAGGAATAAACTGATAGATCATCTTTATGACTGTCCCCAAATATGGGCAGGAACCATATATTCTAAACCTTTCCATCTAATGTCTAAAAGATATCTAAACATCATATCCATCAGAAATTTAATGATTTTTTTATTTATTTCCCCCCATTTGCTTAGAAGAGTGTATGCCCGTTGATTATGATAATCAATTAATAAATAATAAAATATTTAATAATTCTTGTATGTCGTAAAAGAATTTCATTATACATTTAGTTTATGGCTTGTATGTTATGAGCAATGAATGAATGGAACATTGTAAGATTGATTTTTGTTTTAGATCCTTTATGTAATAAACTGCATAAAATACATTCTTATATTTTTGAATTGTTAATATTTGTTAAGAGATTTTCTTTAAAGGTATTAAAGAAATTCATATAGAGTTTGATTAAAAAGTCTCAAAACCATAATATGCAGAACAATCACCAAAAACTTTGTAACTTCAGTTGCAAAAATCATGCTTATACTTTATTTCTTATTATATATATGATAGGTATATAATGTAATTAGTAATGCACATAAGATGATTTCATCTTAGGAATAGGGCTTTAATTTTTTGAGGCATATTTTTTATTACTTTCTAGATGATACAGTTTATTTTATTTTGGGTGAAACTATTTGTATGCTTTGTATTAATAAAATATTAACTATGTAATTTTCATTATATATTTACTTATCCTTTTCTTATTCTACTCAGTAAGTACAAATTTAAGAACATATAGCATGAAAAATGCTACAGTTATCAAATTAGACTGTGTTATTTGGCATATAGTGTAAGCACCATTTAAGGGAAAGTAAAAATATATGAAGTAATAGCACTTCATAAAACATGAAATTATATTAAAGAAATTATATTTTTAGAAGCATTTATAATATTTTTATGTGAATAATACTAATATAAAAGATAATTACAATTTAATATTACAGAAAATTATTTCTAAATTCATGTACTTTTCAAAATTTTTATCTATTCTTTATAATAATAATAATAATAAATGAATTATGGCATTTGAAGTGTGAATAGGCTCTGTTGTCTTTGAGCAACCAATATTTTCGGATCTAGTCATCCACTGCCAGCAGAGAACAATCTTACTTTAAATGTAATATGCTGTTGGAAGTTTTTTTAATTAAAAAAAAGAAAGAAGACAAAATTTCTCTGTTTCAGCAGGTTTTTATTCTAATTAAATAAATACTAAAAATTCATTAAATGGAATCATTTTTGTTGCCTATTTTTCTCTGAGAAAATGTCTAGATGTGCTTTTACAAGGAGTTTTAGCATGCTGTGTGTGAACAAAATTGATCAGGACATACGACTATTTAAATTGAAGATTATTTTGCAGTTACTAATTTTTTGTTGTTGTTGTTGTTGCTATTTTTTATTAAACATGATTATCTTGACTTCCTATATCCCTCTGAGATTGAAGATTTTGACAGAAAATCCTCATCATAATTTTAAGTCTTACCCACTAGAATTTAGTAAATTGTTAATTTTTGTTTAACATATAGTAAAGTGCTGTTGTAGCACTTATAAAAATTGCTGCCTTTTATTTCCATTTTAACTATTTCTTCATTATAATATCTGTCAGTTTCTTCTAATTGCTTATTAGATGGTTTATTCTTCATAACTATATCTGTTGCATTCTTTCTTACTGCAGCTTACTCCAAAATTATCTCTCAGCAGATTATCCTATTAATAGTTCATCTTTGTAATATATCACATCAGTTTTATTATTCATTAATCTTTGACATAATTTACAATTTGTATTGATTTTTTTTTCGAGATATAAAGTTCTTATTTTATTTCCTTTAAAGCAATTTTTTATAAATATCATTCAAAAAAATCCTCAGGTTTTAGCTAAATATTAATTATAAATATCATCATTATTTATTCCAGTACTAATGATTTTTTATGTGCATATGAATTTGTAATAAATACTTTTGCAAAGTGCCATTCTAAATAGTTTAAATACATTCAAATCAGTATTTTTGGAACAGTTACAACTGATCTTTCTGATTCAGACTTGTTTTTATAGCATTGTTATGGGTAAGATTTTTACATATCTTTTATAATAAATGATGATTCTTGGTGCTTTTCATTTCTTTTTGTGACATGAAGAGAATTTGATTATTACTGATTTATTGTAGGGTCGTGATTGTAAGTTTGAATGTTAAAACATAATAATGTTTATATTTAGCTTCTTTTTTTCTTTTTTTTTTCAGAGTAAAAAAAAACCAGTTTATTGAAATTCTAGATGACTTCTTTATAGAATTTCACATATATTTAAATATTATAAATAGAATCATAGAGCATATATGTTGAATTTAAACTAAATCTGCTTTTTTAAAAAAATCTATTTTAGCATAAATTAACTTTAACTACTCTGCTTGAAGTGATGATTTATTTATAATCACTTTAATTAAGATTGAAAATTTAGTTTTATCATGTTTAATTTAAATTAAATAATGCCAGTTGGCATGTAGTTGAAGCTTAGATACAATTATGATATCTGGTAAGAAATATATTAAAAATATCTTGCTTGTACATCTTAATTGAGGTTGGTTCTTTTTCTTTTTCAGAATGAGTTCAGTGTGGATAAATTTGTTAGTGAGTGTAGGAAGTATGCATCTTTGGATACAATGCGTGATGACCTCAATATTTTTCATAAAATATTATGTACTGCAATGATTGAGTTGCTGAATAAAGATTATGCTGATTTTGTGAATCTGTCAAGCAACTTGGTAATTATTTATTTAATATTGTTGTAAAAACATTGTATTAAAATGAATTAATGAAGTTATAAATTCTTTTAATGATTACTTATGATTTTAGGCTGGTTTGGACAAATCAATTAAGAGCCTCAGTTTGCCATTACAGAGCTTAAAAAATGAAATAAATGTAAGAAATTTTGTAGATTTTCCAAAAACTAAATTTGTTTTATATTCATTTCAAATTTTTATTGAATGAATACTTTGTTATTGTTAAAATATTTTTGCATATTTTAGGAAACAAAGACAAATTTAGATAATACCCTTCTGTCTGTTACGAAAATGTACTCTGAAAGAGCTTCAATTCACTGCTCAAAAGTAAATATTTATTTTTATACCATTTAAAAGTTTTGGTAGGTGACCCAAATTAACTGCTTATTATCAGAATTATTTTTCATTCTACCATAAACAAACAGTGTTACACTAAAAATGTTTGTAAAAAATAGAATTTTAGGGCATCTGAATCAAATGATATGTTTGGATAATTTCTTGGATAAATTAATTTTGCTTTTAAAATGGGCCTACAAGAAAATAGCAAAATGAGGAGATAAATTAAATCTTATGGTGAATTTCAAAGTTCAACTTTTTGTAAGCTAAAACATGCATCCTGAAAGTGCAAGAAAATCAGAGGTACAGGTTTTCATAGAATTTAAAATGACGAATTTGTAATAATTTTTGAAGTAAGGTTTAAAGAAAGTATATGGACTTGTTTTGGATTATAGAGAATGGTTTGCCTTTATTTTTATGTATATATTTTAATTTAGAGACTCATTTAATAGAATGTAGGTTTCTTAAAGAACTTGCAATCATAATGAAATAACAAAACTATTTTTATTAAAATCTTCAAGTCATTTTTTTAAATCTTTGGATGTTTTCTCTTAATTGTGATCATTGACAAATTGAGTTCCAAATTATAGAAATCAATGGTAATTATAAAGGAGCTATTTTGGCTCTTTAATTTTTGAAATGATAAATTCTCAAAGAAATTATCTGTTTGCTAAAAAAAGGCTTCATAATAGTTCTAATTTGCCTTTTAAAAAAATTAGTTTTTTAAAACTGTCTTTCTATACAAAATACTAAGAAAGGCACCTTCAATTAAATGATTTGTTATTTTGTGTTTTTGTATTACATAACTTTGTTTATTGTATTACATAAACTCTACTTACATGAAAATTAATTTAAAATCAATTTTTAAAAAATACATGTTTTTGAAAGCTTGAGTTGGAAAATGGAGCTCCCGATTCTTATGTTCCATAAGGGCTACTGTAGACCTTAATCCAGTCCTACCAAATTGTCATGAAGATAGTAATAATATTACTTGTTGAAATTGGAAAATATTTCATGATATGCAAAATGTGTGCAACTCCTCGGCCTTACTCCTAAGAAAAGTTTGAATAATAATTTTGAAAAACATACAAAATTGAAGTAATTATGTTTATGAAAAAATTAATATTTCTTTTTGCAGTATAAAATTTATTCTTCTTTGCTTTTTAAAATTATATCTTGAGAGTGAAATTTATTGGTTTCATAATTAGCAGCCTTAATCTTTTTTTAGGTTTTGATATATCATCTTCTAATTATTGAAGAAGATCTGGAAAAGATACATCTCTTGAATGCAGAAGATAATCAAAAGTACATATAATATTTTTATTTCCTTTATGTGTCATGTTTTTATTCATAAAACTATAGCAGAATATTTAAGAACCATTCTTGTTTTTTAGCTTTCAAGATATAGAAATATTAGAAAGAATAGCAATTGCTTTCAATGATGTTCAATTCCACATGCATAAAATTATTGACTCCAAGAATTATTCTGTCAAGGAAGAAGTAAACTTTTTTTTGTATATATAATTTTTTAGCATATATATATATGGGAACATGTGAACTGTATTGTTGCTTAAAAATATATAACTGGTCAGAAACGAATTAAAAACTTAATCAAAATGATAAAAACTTGTAAAATTCATTTTTTAGAAATTTTTTCATAAAATTAATTTATAACATTAATTAAAAGTTCCCAAATTATTATCAAGCTCTCTTAGTGTGAAAGCCTATTTCAGATGGCTATAAAAAATGCTATTTTCTCATGAAAGTATCATTTTAATTGTTAGAATAAATATTGAAGTTTTATTTTAAATTATTATCAAATTATCAGTAATTATTAATAGTAAAACATAACTTCAATGTATAAGATAGCCTTCTGCATTTAATTAGCTATTTGAGAGAATTGTCCTGTTGGGGATAGGAAGCTATGTCCAGTGTGTACATAATTAAACGACTCTACTTTAAAGTTGTCTATAGGCGAAACTATTGTTCAGAAAGTTATGAAATTTTATATTGGACATAATGGAGGGATGGGAATGCGGGCGAATAAAAAAAAACTTGCATAAAAATTTGTCCCAAAACTAATTTTCGAACAAGAGATTTGAATGAACGATGAATCAAAAATTCACATTTTTTTCGATGCAGCATCTGTTATAAAACCTAAAAACTTTTGCTTCGATTTCGATATGTTGCTATTGCTAATCAGAATGCCCTTACAGTTCCCAGATCGAGCTTTGTTTGTTAAAAAGTTTTACAAAAACAATGATTCTGCAAAGGTTGCTTTAGGGAATAACGGACTTTGAAAGGGATACGAAAAGGTCCATTGATTATTAAAAATCTTCGCTTAGTGCTAGCTAAATTTGAAGAAACAGGTTCGTTTTGCGGTTTGTTCTGGAAGAGAAAGAAAATCAGTTTCCGCAGAAGCAATAAAGAAAATAGCGCTTCAAGTGGAAGAGGACAGAGCTTCGAATGCACAAGTTAGTACCATTGACCGAAGTGTAACAGGTGCAATGGATATACCTCGTTCAATTGTCCAGAAGATCATGCGGACTATCCTCCAGTATTATCCGTACAAGCTTCAACTTGTGCAAAGGTTGTTTCCAATTGATTTCGACATCGGTTCTCACACCAGTTTCTTGCTTGCTTTGAGGTTGATTCAGAATGGGTGTGGATTATGCTCTGGACAGACGGGGCTTATTTGTATTTGGACTGTTCGGTGAATACTTACAACTGCCAAATTTAGGATCAAGAAAATCTACATTCAATCTCACAAGTCCCTTGCTAGTGCAGTCATCAAAAGTAACGGTGTGGTGTGGATTTTCTGCATCATTTATTGTCGGCCCGTATTTCTTCAAGGAATTAAGTGCAAGATGGCCGGTAACATACACAATCACCGGACAGCGATATGCATCATTAATTCAGAATAAAATGGTCCTGAATTTGCAAGCACACCAATGCCTTTCGAGCACAATTTTCATGCAAGATGAAGCTCCTCCACACGTTAGCCGTTGTGTAAAGGACGTTCTCCATAATCATTTTACAGAAGAACGTGTCATCAGCCGTCACCTTCGTGATCTGTGCCTCCCCCCCCCCGATTTCCAGACCTAAATCCATGTAACTTTTATCTTTGGAGACATTTAAAACATTTGGTAACTCTTGATAATCCAAAAACTTTACCTGATTTAAAAAGTAGCATCTCACAACATGTTCTTATTTCCCAAAACACACTACGGTCAACTGTGGAACATGCTATCTTACGATTCCAAATAATAGCGGAAAATGATGGCCGTCATGTTGAATATGTTTTGTTGTAATTAAATTTGTCAAAAATATGCTAAATGTGTGATTCCTTTGAAAAACTGCCTCCGGTTGCGAAATTTTGAACTTATTAAAAAATTCGCTCAAACAAATTCCCATCCCTTCATTATGTCGTATACAAAATTTCATAACTTTCTGAACAATAGTTTCGCCAGTAGACAACTTTAAAGTAGTGTCGTTTAATTATGGACACCCTGTATATCAATTTTCACCATTTTTTGGCACAAGCCTAGTTGAAGATCGTTTTTTAAATTTTCCTCGGCCATTTTTCTAAGAAAATCAAGTTAACATTGTTCCTTCTTGGCTATAAGAAATTTATCTAAAATATTCTATTTAAAGTTAAGCATGTTTGTAAAATTAATAAAATTACAGTCATTTCATGACCTTTACAAAAACACCTAAATTTGTAAATGAATAATTTAAAGAAGTTAATATTTTCTGTAAAATAATAGAAGATTTTATAAAATAGCTTGTAATGTTATTAAAGGCACTTGAAAAAAATGATAATCATGTGTAAATAGAGACTGATACATTACATCGCTTTTTAAAAAGGCTCATTTATAATTTGTCCTTTATATTTATGATTTTATCCCTATTATTTCTTCTTTTTTTATTAATTTCTTTCTATAATTTTTGTTCTCATATAGGTTATATCTAATGTCGCAAAAAATTTAGAACAACAACTTCAGGCTGTTTTCCTTCGAAGTCTTTCAGATGATATGCACAAACAAGATTTGCATAAAATACTCCGTATCTATTCTTATATTAGTGAAGAAAATAAAGTTGAGGGCATTTTTCGAGCATCAGTTGTTAGACCTGTCATAAAAAATGTAAGTATTTCCTAGATATTAATTTTTAAATAATTTGTAGGATTTAAATAAATATCAGTAAAATTTATATAACTTTTCTTTTTTAAGTTCTAGCACCAATTTTATTTTAATTGGTGATTTTTTAAAAGTTTGAAACATTTCATTGTTATTTTTTTAATACAATTGGAAAATATAAGTGTATATGAATTGTTTATTGTTGTTTTTGCTTGTAAACTCCTTAAGAAATTTCGCATGGAAATTTAATAAATTGGTGTATTAAAACTAGTATTTCTTTTTTTTTTTCAGCTTATCACTCAGAATAACATTACAAAATTGGGTTTGGAAAAAGTATTAGATGACATCTTAAAATTTATACCAAACACCTGTAATGATGTTTTGAAAATGACCAGGAGGACAAACAAGTATATTGTTCTTTTATCCTTGCATTTGTTTTTAGTTAATTTCCATTTTTGTTATTTAAATTTATTTTTTTTAATTAAGAGAATTTCTTTGTTTTTTCATGTATTTTAATAGTATATAAGACAAAATCTGATTGTCACTTTTTCTGTGGTTAATTGTTAAATATACAGGGTGTCCGAGAAGTCTTTGACACATTTCAAAAATTCGGTAAGAAAAAAATAAACGAGATAGAAAGTAAAATTAAATTACATTTATTACCTCATATAGTAAAGTTTTTTTTTAAATGCAAAACTGGCCGGGAGATAGCGGTACTGAAACGTTAGAAAGAGTTATTTAGAAAATGGCTTCTCCAAGTGAGCGCGCGTTTTGTGTTATGTGGTTTTTCGAATCGAAATCTGTGACTCAAGTTCAACGTAATTTCCGTACGAAATATAGGAAAAGACTCTCCATCTCGTAACAGCATTATTGCATGGAAAAATAAGTTTTTGGAAACTGGGAGTGTCCTGTGTCGACACAGAAGTGTCGTCGATAGAATTCATCAGTCATTTGCTCGTAGCCCCCGAAAATCAGGGGCCCACATCGAGGTATATCGATACGTTAAAAAAAAAAAAAAAAAAAAAACCTTCACTATTTGAGGTAATAAATGTAACTTAATTTTACTTTCTATCTCGTTTATTTTTTTTAAACCGAATTTTTGAAATGTGTCAAAGACTTCTCGGACACCCTGTATTTTTTCAAGCTTCTAAAATTTCATTGAATGGTTTTCGATCAGTTAATGCAAAGTATTTATAATAAGAGTTCCCCTGCTCAGAGCTGCCTGTAATCTTAGACATTTACCAGTAATGTATAGAAATTTTCATCTGACTAAAACTTATGAGAAAAATTTTCATTGAACAATATTTAAAAAAAGTTGTATCAAATAAGGTCAACGGAAGTCATATTATCATTAAGACCCATAGATATAAGCAACATTTTTCTAATGTATGCATGTTTATCATATTCGCCCAGAATTAGTTTTTCAGCATACTCATTCTTCATTATAATTTTCAATTCATAAGGTAATGTTTTATAAGCTTAATTGTTTTTATCCAAATGGTGATTTCTTATTAATTGTTCAGTGGAAATTTTAAATTTGGGAGGGATTCATTTAAGTCTTGTCTTAGGAAAAAGACACTGAAAAGTGATAGTGAAGTTTGAAGAAAAAAATCATTGTTTGTCCATCTAGAAGAGAAAGAAAATTTGTTACTCTAGAGATAATAAACAAGTAATTGTTCAAATAGAGGAAGATAAAACCTGAAATTTTTATGCTAGCAAGTGTTTTCAACAAATTCTTTACAAAGTTTTGTTAGTTTTATAGTAACTTTTGCACCATGTCTGAGAAAATGTGTGCATATAGTTACTTGACTTCAGAAGCCATAAGTGAGTTTTTTTCTTCTTTTTTTACTGGTTTAATTTTTTTCTCATAATTTTATTAGGTCATCCATGAACATCTCCACTTTTAAAAAAAGAAAAATGGTTACATATATAGAGCATCATAAATTTTCGAAGAATTGTTACAAATGTAGAACGAAACTTGTTTTTTTCCCAGTTATTACAGATCAGTTAATTACAGGTATAGCACACCACATTTATTCTGAGAATGGTTACAAATGTAGACAGCTCTACATAGAGAACTTTCATTATGAACAAATTGTAGGCACATTAATAAAATAATGCTCAAAATTAAGAGAATATTTGCTTATTGATGTTTATCTTTGTAACTGTTGGATATTTCAATAAAGCTAGATATATGCAGTTGCAGGAGGAGAAAACAAACAATTTGGTTTTATTCTGTCATCTCTCATTATCCATTTAAATAAATGATATCTTTTAAATAAAATGACATCTTCTGAAAAAAAAAATCTCAAATATCATAAAATATCAATTACTTATTTAAAGTTTGATAAATAGGTAGTTGAACTGTATTATTAGGACTCAAATTATTAGTTTTATTCAGTTATTTTATAATATTATTTTGATATTGTAAGTTATGTACCAGTAGCTCTACAATATATAAGAAATAGATATTATCTTGAAATAGGGATTAAACTGGAAATATTCTCTTTTTCCCATCCATAAACCTTTCAATTAAAAACAATGATTAATTTATTGTCACCTATGTAAAGTGTTGTTACACTTGGAACACAGATGTGTTAATTTTTTATCCTAATCAGATATTTGTTGGCAATGACTTACTTTATTGTAATACTTCAAAAGGGTGTAAAATGGCAAAATGGAGGACATTTATTTCATTTCCAAAAGTACATATATATTACTTACAATTGTTGAAACATTTCCCTTATTTTTTTAATAATTTTCTTTAAAAATGTGATATGGTGATTTTTTTTCCTTTATAGGGATTCAGAAATTGTACCTGGGTATGACTTTTTAGTAAATGCAGTTTGGCCTGAAATCATTGAAGCTTTTCAGTACATAGCTCCAGTGTACCTCTATTCACTTGGTGATCCTCAACAGTTCCATCAGAATTACTGTGCATTCATGAAGTTTCTTGATGCATTTGAACATATCTGTGGTGTTCAGAGTAGTGTTGTAAAATTACGAGGGCAAGCGACTTACAAAGAATTTATTCAAAAATTTAACCTTGACGTTTATTTTCAAATAAGGTAACATAGTATTTTTTTAAAGTTATTATTTTTTATTTCCTTTCAGGTTTTTAAGTAATGCATGTTGCATCTGTGAAAAAATTATATATTAAATATAATTATCCTGAATATTTACATATTTTAATTTTATTTGACTTCTGCTTTTCTTTAATAATAATAAAAAAAAGTACTCAGCACTGAAGTATTAATTAAGTAAATTCATTCCAAATTATTTTTAGAATAGATGCTTAATTATTAGGGCTGTGTAAGAAATGAAATCCTCTAAACTAATTTTAAAATAGTGGCATTGCGGCTATAAATGGTGCCCGAAACTGATGTTGATGCCTTTAAAACTTCATAGTTAAATGTTGCCTGGAAATGATGTTTATTCATTTAAAAACTTGAAATAATGCAACTAGTATAAATGTCATCCTTCTAGACATATGGCCAAGGTTTCTGTGCCACCTCATTGTTATACATTTGATGAAAAGAAAACAGAATTTTCTAATTACTTCTTTTTCTCATTTTAAAAGATATTTTTTCTACATTGAGAAAAACTTAATAAAATTTTAATTGCGATATTTCATTTTGAAAACTTTGCTTCCATTTTCATCAATTTTTTTTCCAGATTTCAAGAAATCGCTGGAAGTTTTGAACGTAATTTATTTGAAGAAAGGCTCATAAAGGAAACAAATAGTATGAATTTTGTTTTTTCTAATTTTATTCAAATGTTGATTGAGTGTGTAAAAAGCATTAATTAATTTTTTTTGATAATTTTTTTTAGATAAAAATCTGTCATACGATTTAAAAGCCACAGTATCTCTTTGGTCCTGTATCAATCTTTGTTGGTCTGAATCTATATACCTTCCTTTCTTGAAAATAGATTTTTGGAGGCTAACAGTTCAGCTACTTTTTCGTTATAGCAAATATATTCATTGTTGTCTAAAAGATATTGTAAGTATCCCCCCAAAAAACTATCGGCTTTTTTTTTCTTTGTAATATGCTTGTAATTAATTCTTCTAAAATTTCACTTTTTTTTCAAATTTATTATATTTTCATTTACTCCAATAGAACCTTAACTTTCAGAAGGAAGAAACATTTGAACTGGCTCTTTTGATTAAAGATGTTGAATCACTTGTTCCTGAAGTAAGTGCTTTTTTATATGAGCATACTTTTTTAGGTGTTTCTGAAAATGATTTACTTTAAAAAAAAAATTCTTTCTCCTATGTTATACAGTTGAAAACGTTTTTCTCTGAAATTATCCAGAAGAAGTTGAATTGTGAATCTCTTAATCGTATTGTGAAAGGTAATTTTTTGATTGAAAATACATTACTCATAAAATTTAAATATAGTTAAACTTATCATTGCATTATAGCCTAGATCCTTTACTTCAATGATTATATAATGTTTACTTCTTGTATTATTTCAGCTTCTGTGGAAGAAATAATGGAATTATTAAATGAAATTCCTATTGCTGCTTCAAAAGTTATTGTCAAAATATTAGTTGATAAATGTACATCTCATCTAAAATTAATCACCAGCATTCCACAACGCTTTAGGAAAACTAACCGTGAAGTAGGTTTATAATGTATAGTTATTCTCTAATGTCATATTAATATATCTCTAATGTCATATTAATATATTTTCTGACTATATTCATTAATTGATAACTATTTCGGAATTTTTATTTTCTTTTTTCTGTAGATGTATTTTGAGTGCATTTGTAAATGTGAATATATTTCACTTTGTTAGTATGCCTGATTTTTAAATTTACAAATGTTTCGCTTTTAGGGCTGTTATATAGCAAGCATGATTTTGAATCAAATACTACTTTAATTCAAATTTGTAAAAATAGCTACATTTTATTACCATATTCATAAATTATCAAAGTGTTGCTGGAGAAATTTTTGTTGAAGAATTTATTTTGAAATTAAACTTTAGTAGCTTTTTAAATTTTAAACTATTAATTTCCTTCCGGAAGAAAGGAAATGTTACATAATATCCTAGTGTTCACAAATAATTTCTCTAGTTTTATATAAACTTTCTAAAATCTAAACTAGAAAATGTAGATTTTGTTTCATTGTAATTATTTTGATGACATCTGATTTCATAAATCTTCCTTTTACTTGCTTATATAATGTATATTATGCTTTTATGATGAATTTATGAAGTGTTAGTTCTTAGAATGCCTAAAAAAAGTTCTTTAAATGTTACTGAACTAAGGTAAATGCCGTTAAAAATCAAACTTATGTGTTATACCATAGTAAAATTTTCATTATAGTAAAATAATGTGAAATTTTTTAAATTCTTTCATCAATTTTTTTAGATTCCATCAAAACCATCGCCATATGTCTCATTAGTGCTGACTCCCTTAACCGAATTTTGTATGGGAACAAAATCAGTATTACCTATGAAGTGGTGTAAATACTGTGAACTCCAGGTTACAGATGAAATTATGAAGCAGTGTGTTATCTTAATGCAAGATGTCCTTACTTCCATTAAAAAAATGGAGGATAGTTTAAAAATATTAAAAAGGGCTCGAGATAAACCAGCACATAATACTGGACAGATTTCTTCTGGAACTGTGACTGATGATGACAAGATTCGTCGTCAACTTGCGATAGATGTAACATATTTTGAAGAGCTGGTTAGTATTTGAATTTTATCTCAAATTTTATCATACCAGGTTATTTCATTTACAAATTGTAATAGGTCTGTCTTCTATGCCATCCCCCCCTCCCGATAGAATATTAAATCTTTGTTAAAGGATTAACGAAAAGAAAAGGATACGGCAATAATTGTAATTTAAAGGGGAAAAAATTAACTATAGTACAACAAACCCTGTTGTATGAACAACATTACAAGTCGTGTGTAGATTGATAGTTGCAATAATAGTAAATAGGGCTTAGGTACTACAGCGAATCTTTGGAATCCTTGTAGTGAATGATCAAAAGATTTCCCATTGTAAACAATACTCTCTTCACTTGTATTTATTCATGCCGTTGAATTGTAGTATTGTTGTTAGTTTATAAACTAAATCTGCCTTATTTATTTAATCGAGTGTATCTTCTTTTTTTTAATTCACTGTCAAAAATCCCCCTTTAGCTGGCCCACCTTACATCATCGCCCGAGGTTTAGAACATCTACAGATATAATTATTACAATACTATCTAATTATAGTAAAATGGCTAAGCTAACAAGGTAATCATTTGAAATTCAGAATTCGTAGTCTGAAATCGAAAGCAAGGTAATATGTAGGAATAATGTACTTTACAAAATTATTGAGCATTATCAATTTAGTGCAAAGGTATATCTTACAAACATAAATGCTTTGAAGAAAATGCATAAAATGTTCATTTCCTGTGTCATGATATTCAAAGCTTTGAATAAGCATTCACCAACACATTTGCTGGCTCTACTGGCAAGGGATGCGGAGAAGCATTATCTCTTGCATAAATTTAATAGTGAACTCTGCACAAGACTAGCGGATATTCCTTGCAGTCCTGAAATTAATACGAGGTGTATGTTTTTCGTCTTGTAGCATGCATGATTGACAATATAGCTGGGTGCTAGGAAATTCCTGAATGTTAATAGTATTTTATTTACCAAAATATTCAGAGAAGGGAAACGTATTCTAATATTCACTTTCTTTGCAGATTCTTAAATCAGGCTTGCAAGTATCAGATTTAAAAAGTTTCAAGGAGTTAAAAGAATTGGTTACTTCTGCTGAAAGAATGTCTGGTTTCTCCTCTAGTTGATGGTATCAATTTGCCTTATATAATATGAAGAATTGCTTTTTATTTTTCTGGAGTTTTTGAAATTTTGTACATATTTGTTAAATAAGATTTATTTTATATAATAAAAAAATTTTATCAAATTGGTTATAGACTGCTTATTTTATGATAATTTCTAATTTGATTTTATTCTATTATTGATTTTTTAGGAATTTACTAAACATTATGCAGTGTTCTAACAAATATCTCAGAATAATAAATGTTATAACAAATATTAGTCTAGTTGATAGAGGAACCTACAAATTCAGTCCTATTCTGCTTGTCTGAATTGAAAAGAGAGATTCTAACAAACATTTTTAAAGTTTTTATTTATTTATTTATTTTCATGATTTTCGGAGTCCGGTTATGTTGTGAATATTTTTAAGGAACATGGTGACTTTTCTTCTTTCGTACAATTGAAATTAACAACTAATTATGTATAATCTTCCATAAAAGCTTTTCCTTTGGTATTATACTTTTAGATTTCAAAAAAAAAAATCTTTGCACTTGCCATGCTTTAAAAAAAATGTATATCATTCAACTGCAGGTGTATCATTTTCAGGAATAAAAAGTAGATTAAAATAATAACTTTTATTTAATGATTGGAAAAATTAATTACTTTTTGGTGAAAGATGTAACTATTTTCCAATTTTGGGTTATTTTATGAATGTTTTCAAAACCATGAAATTCCTTTCTGCTATTTGTTTGTAATTCATTCAGAAGTCCTAACTTTAATAAAATTGACATTAGTTTTATTTTATTAATAGCTTTAATAAAAAAAGGAAATTAAACATGATTTAAGGCACCTTTATTACTAAATTTTATTGATTAAATGTTTGAAGAACTGTTTCAACATTCAGTTTATAGGCGTGGTTTAAATACTAGGATTCATGTATCAAAAGTTGATACTCTAAGATAACTCATTTGCTTGTCATGCGATAACTTCCTTATTAGAATGCTTGTTATAATTTTTTTTATCTAACTGCTTTGCTCTTTCATAAAGGGGAAACATAATATATCCTTCCTGTGTAAAAAAGGTCGGATAGCAAGTGATATTTCAAAGTGGGTAATAAGAAGCATTGTATATTGAGATATATTAATAGCATTTTTATGTACACTGGTGGACAAAATTAAGAGATGGAAGGCATTTTCACATATTTCTCGGAAAATATCACATAAAACCTGGACAGATGATTACCATATATTACATTACGTATTTTTGTTGGCGTTACTAAGCCAGAAGGAGGTATAAAAGTCTGCAGCCAGTTGCTCAACTCATTCCACTCTACAAAACAGTAGCGATTTGCTTTGTGTTTCTTGAATAAACTTGTTGTTTTTTGTTGATTTATCGGTGAAATGAGTGAACATCATCGTTTAGACAAAGGTATGAGGTGGAGAATTGTGGGTAGACTTGGCAGTCTCAAGTTCAGGTTGCTAGGGAATTGGATGTAACTCCAAGCGTTGTTTCGAATTTGTGGAGTCAATTTCCAGAAGATCAGGACAAGGTCGTCCGAAAGCAACAACGCCCAATGAAGACCGGTATTTGTTACTTATAGCCAAGCGCCAGAGGACGTCTACAGCGACACAACTGTCTAGAGACTTTGCTACTGCCACAGGAACATTAGTTTCAATGAAGACAGTTACCAGGAGGCTTGGTGACAGAGGATTGTATGCCAGGAAGCCCGCCATTTGCATCCGGCTCATTCCCCACAAAAGAGAGCGTGTGCAATGGTGCAGACAGCCCCAACCCTGGACACAGCTCCAATGGTCTAATGTTCTCTTCACAGATGAGTCCAGATTCAGCCTACTGCCTGATTCTCGGCGAATATTCATATTGTGGGAGCCTAGGTCGCGATACCATCCCAGTGACATCATGGAAAGGGACCATTATGCTGGTGGAGGACTGAGGATTTGGGCAGGGATCATGCAAGATACCCACACACTGGTTCCGTGAATGCCCAGAGGTACAGGCAGAAAATCCTACAACCCTATGTGCGTCTTTTCAGGGGTGCTGTTGCGGGGCCTCCGAGAAGAGTGTTATCTCTCCTCTAACTCTTCCTATATAACTCTTATCGCTATCTTCGTTCTCGGAGGCCCCGGCTGTTGGCCCTGAATTCGTTTTTATAGATGACAATACCCGACCACATAGGGCTGACCTGGTTGAGGAATATCTTGAAAGCGAAGATATTCATCGAATGAATTGGCCAGTCAAATCTCCTGACCTTAACCCCATTTAACATGCTTGGAATTCCATTGGAAGGGCTATTGCGATACGCCAACCCTCCAGAACCATTCAAGAGTTAAAAACTGCTCTGATGGAAGAGTGAGGGGGAGGGGTCTTCCACAAGCACTCCTTAACTCACTTATTAACCGTATGCATAAACGTTGTGCGTGCTGTTTATCTGTCAGAGATAACCACATACCATACAAGCCTCACTTTCATTACCATCTTTCATCATGAAGTTCAATACGAATTGTACTGAAGGTAATAACTCTTGCCAATGAATGGCACATTAATTTTTGCTTTGCACACATTATTTTCATACTATAAGTTATATCCATGCCAAATTTCATTTATTTTTATCCCGTATTTCTCAAGATATTTCGAAAAATGCCTTCCATCTCTTAATTTTGTCCACCAGTGTAGTTTAGCCAATGTATAAAATCACGTTACTTAATTTCTTAAATTATTTTAATTACTAATGTAAAACAGTAACTTAAACTTATTTTAGATTGGAGCTGAATTTGAATAAAAATATTAATCTTACTTTTTTAATAAGGTATTCTTAACCCTTGCACCCATAATCATTGCAGTTATTAACAATGCTGGTTTAAGATTTCCAGTTCCTTTAGGTTATATAAATTTCTGAAACTATTTCCCTTTAAAAACATTCAAAACAATTTTTTTATGGATTTTAATTTAATATTTATATAAAAAATTCGAGATAGCAAATTTTGATAAAATGAAATAGCAAAAAAATTGCAGTTGAGTTTCTAAAAAGTTTATCTCTGTATACGTGTATAAAATAAACGCACAACTAAAATTTAAATGGAATTTTAAACAAAATAGTTAAAAAATAACAATGGTTTTTTTTTAAATTATAAACTAACTTAAAGTTTACAAACGGGAATTAAATGTTACTAGGATAATGTTACGAAATTAATTTAATTAAGGCTTGATTTTTATTAGTAATTTCTTTTGCTAGGAATTTAAAGTTAAATAATTTTCAAAACACAAAATAAAGCCCTGAAGCAGTGGTCCCTTAGTCAGCTGCCTATTTAATAATCCAACCCTGGTTATTACGGAGTTATGTTGATATATATATATATATATATATATATATAGATATATATACATGTATGTATATA
>JAOUZG010012691.1:541330-566192 GCA_026289955.1 Argiope argentata | reverse complement strand
ATATATATATATATATATATATATATATATATATATATATATATATAAAGAAGAATCAGTGTATGACAGTGTAATATTTTCATTTAAAACCCTTGGTATGCAAGTTTTTAGTCCCTTCCTCTTCGTTTTTCATTAGAGTTTCGTATTTTGCTTTTTTGTTATATTTTCATCCTCTTTACTGCAAAAATGCAATGGAAATAACTCAAATCTGTTATTGGTTTTTATTTGCATATAGATATTACAGCACCCTTTCTTTAATCCATTATTGTAAATAATTCAAAATTAACTTGTTTTGGAAGTTTTGTCTGATAGATTTTTGATACTGCTATGAAGATTTAATGACATTTCTTTGAGTTAAGGTAAAAATGGAACTTTTATTTAAAATTTATCAAGATATTTTTTATTCCTGTATATTAATATTATATTTTTATTTCTAGGCAAATAGCATTAAGAGCTTTAAGTGAAAGACTGAATAAAGTGGAACAAGTTTCTTGGCCTTCAACCCTTGAAGAAATAAAGACATCAGATAAAAGTAAGAGTGTTGGCATAACTATGCCTCCAGCATTCTCAGATCATCAAAGTTCATATTTGGTCTCACCTACAACAACATCACAATCACAGAAAGATATTAAGGTAGATAGTATACCTGCTGATCATCAGCCATTACAGCCATCATCAGTTGAACTATGATTTTTGTAAGCTTATTTCTTTAGATATCATGAACTTAATCTAACAAGACAGTTCTTAAAAGTTAGTAAAACAAGAACATATGAGATTTCATTTATAGAAGTCTGAAATTCAGCGTTAAGAGTTTCCATTTGATGGATGATTTTAATCTCTTTGCTTTTACAGAATAGCTAAGGGAAAAAAGAAAGATGATATTTCTCCTTTCGGATAAAACTTAATTTGTTTTAAAGATATTTATTGACTGTGATTGTAGATTTTATAGGCAGAATTTATTTCTGGAAAAATCATCTCTCACATAGGTTTTTTACTTTTTATTATTATTTGACAGTAAAGTTCTATGTGCAGTTTTGATTAAATTAAAAATAATGTTTGAAATGGAGCAATTTTTTTTCCAAATAAAATCTATTATTGTTTTTCATTTTAAACTGCATGTTCAAAATAATCAATATATTTTCATTGACTTAAATATAGAAACTGTTGAATGAATAGTAATACTTTGAATTTCCACTGAACTAATCACTTTTTAAAAATCAGCCACTATTTATTATTTTTTTAAAGAATTCTTTTTACAGATCAATTACCATTTGAAAATTCTGCACTATATTCATTAATATTTTGTTAAAAATGATAATTTAAAATAAACTTGAATTGAATATACATATATCATTTTCCAAAGATTATTTTCTGTTATTAGATTAGCTTAAATTTATTGTGAAATTATCTTTGTATGTGTAGAAATATTTGGCTTTTAAATGAAGATACATTTTGTCAGTTTTAACACTGTTCGTTAATGCAGTGTTAAAACTGCAGTTTATATTGATCATATGCATCTAAAATTTTGTTTGTAGTTCATTAATTTTCTCCTCCATTTATGTGTTTATTTTTATTGTAATTTATGTGCTAAATAGATTAACATTAGTAATGAAGTTGTAAATACTTTAGATATATTTATAAACTATTTCTTCTGAGATCCATTATTCAGATTGATATGATAAAATGTATGTTGTTGATAAAGTACTTGTTATTGAATTTGATTTTTTTTAAATATATAATCTTTATTCATTTGTTTCATTATGTTTGAGAATCTTGAAATCATCTTTTGAGAATATTACTAATAAGATTATTTATTACTGTGAAAAAGAAAATACAAAATGCATTGTACATGAATTTCTGCCTTAAAAAGATTGTAAAATATATTCAATTTGTATTTTCAATTGTACTTTATATTTGATGAATTGAATGCCTACTTCGGTTGAGCTGTTGTGCTTATCATTTGTGATTAGAACAGCCTTCATATTTAGAATTTGTGAATATGTGTTACCCAATGTTTCTTAAAATATTTATTTTTCCTAATTTTTGTTTATTGTATTTTTCATACTTTTTGTTAAATTCAATTTATGCTGACTATTTTTAAGCTTCTAAAAAATGTAAAGGTGTTGTTCCACCCGCCAAAAGATTTATTGAATATAAAATGAAAATATTAGCGTACACAAAATTTGGAGAGTCTTAGGAATTACTTTAGCACAATATATTTATAAACAAGCACAAATAAAAAATATAAATATATTTACAAAATAATTTCTCATCAGCTAAATTTATATATTGCTGATTTATTGGATTTGATATTAATATCGTGTTTAAAATGCTACATTTTCAAAACCAAAAGAATTTCTACATTTTAGTTTCTTTTAATATTAATTAATAATGTTTACATTGCTCATATCCATGTTATATCTGGGTGCTTTGATTTTTTAATGTCTCACATACAAAGTATATAAAAAAATACTGCAAAAAAAAAAAAGTGAAGATTTTGATGTATTTCTGTTTTAGATCTTTTTCAGTTCTAAAAACATATTTTTGAAGTATGCCTGTTTGTGACAAGGCTAACTCAAAAATGCTATGAATTAAATGGAGGAAATTCAATATATGGTCTTTACCTTTCAGTATATGGCTCAAATTTGCAGATTTTCCCCATCAAATTTTGAGCAGGATCTATTTAGAGTAAGTCTGCCTACCCGACTGTTCGTATAAATTAACTCGAAAATTATAAAACGAAGGAAGCTAGGTGGATAAAATTCGGTGCAAATATTTAACATCTAATTGTAGACGCTTATCAAATTTGAACTTAATTCAGCCAGGGTTGAAAGTTGTTAGTCTGTACTTTCAGAAGTATGTAAATGCGATTACTCATATATGTAGTGATTAAATACATCAGATTTGGTATGCGATTTTGTAACTGCAATTGTAGTTCTGTATCAAATTTTGGTCTCAATCATTTAAGAAAACCAAAGTCTTAAACAAAAATTTGTCAGAGAATCTGCAAGAAAGTTTCGATGAGATCATTCTCACTGCTTTTCTTATTTTAAGTAACAGTTTTTATTGCAAATTTAAGTTTTTATTATTTCCTTTCTAATGTCTTTCACACTTTTATTGTTTTTATTGTTACTTTAAAAAATCAATATCCTTTGATTTCAATTCTTAGTTTATATCTGCTGGCAGGCTAAAAAAAGGAAAACTGTGTTTTAAATTCAATGAAATTCTGATGAATATGTATAGATTCCAATTTTTAATTCTTAATAGAAATAGTTATGACTGAAAGATTGAGCCAATTGTTTCATCTGTAGAATCATTGGAGCATTCTCGATTTTTTCCTTCTGATTTTGAGGATCAGTTATTATTAGATGGAAAGGTTTAGCATTTACTAATGAGAAAATATTCATGCACAGTTAAAAGTCTCAACTTCTGCTATATTGCTTTTCATTTTATTTTGAAAAGATACCATTCCAATAATAAGGAATCAAAATAACTATTTGAATTTCAATTATGAGACTTTTGAAGAAATATTCATATTTCAGATTTTATAGTAATTATAGAACTTGAACAAGGGTCGTGATGCATGATTCTGGAACTAAATGCACATCTTTTAAAAAACATGCAAAGATATGAACTTTTTTGCCAAAAATTAAGATTTTTATTTTATAATTTGTAATATGCCTGTAAAATGATCTAATAATGTGCATACATATTCAAAATTATGTAATAACTATATGATCATAAACAGATGAAATTTTTGTAAGATATTTTAAAGGAAAAGTAAATTTAAAATTGTGTACAAGTAACAGCAGTAATAAAGTGTAGAAACTATAAAGTTGCCATGGCACTGGAAAACTGAAAGGAATTTTAAAGTCTTCAATAAAAGAGCGAAAATATTGGGATTTTTGAAAATTTTCTTAAAAACCGAGCAAGTATAAAAAATTTAAAACTCATTAGTTTTTGTCATTTAAAAAATGCTGATCATTTTAAACATTGTAAAACAAACAAACAAAAAAAGATCGTCGGCGTTACTAAGTTTAAAAAAAGGAGGTCGAATACTGTGGAAGTTAATCCATTTTCACTTCCCTTTCCTTCTGCATTGATCAGCCTAAAAATATATAACAATATTGACACAGTGACAACAAGCTGCTTGAATATGAAACTACCTGGGGTTGAATGTTTTATATTTGTGAAGATTACACATAAAAAAATTATGTGAATGCATGTTTAAAAATTGTGCTGTTTTAAAAGCTCAATCGTCTTTAATCTATGTTTATTAAAAGACAATGCAGCATTATGTAAAATTCGAATAGTTGGTTTGATTCAAATGCTCTCTAAAATACGATATTCTTCTGCCTGTTCATAACATGTAAATATCTGGTTTGTATTTTTCCTGAAAGAAAAAAAACCCCCTAATAAGTGGATACAAAGAATAACTTGATAAATTTAGTGAAGAAATGTTCTTAAATTATTTCTATTCTAACATTTGAGATCAAAGAATTTTCTGATTTTCGAGGGAAAAAAAATATTTTTTGTGTTGTATCATGGCAATGTGCAGCACAAGAAATGAATTTAGTATCAACAAAGTTATACTTCTTAAGAGCTGTGCATGAGGCCATAAACTTTTTTTAAAAAATTTCTTTAACAAAAGCTGTTACAGATTTGCTTCAATATGCAATAATAATGCTTATGAGGTATTAAGGAGCTTTAGAAAAGTAAAAAAGTTTTAAATACAAACTAGATTTTTTTATTAAATTGTTGTTAAATTAAAAAAAGAGAAAGAAAAAAAGTGCAACTTGAAAATCTTCAGAAATTGATGCCCAAAATTATAAATCAGAAGAAGGGTGAAAAAAAAAACTTTGTTGAAGTAATCATTAAATGACTTGTACAAAAAAGCAAAACCCTAATGCTATTTTGTGGTTTATATCACTTGAGTCCATAACTTTGCATGCCTTTAAATTAGAGAACATGTGAAAAGTGATCATTATCTTTTTATCCCTTAAGTGTCTTATTCCTGAGATTTTCGAATTCAGGTACCTGAGAATACTGGAATGTTGGAGTTTCAAAGATAGAAAAAATTCCCTGCTCCCTCAAATGCCAGAATGATAGTGTGTGTTCTTAAGGGATTGATATACAAGAAGACAATACTTAGCTAGTGGCTACAATGTAAATGTATATTCTAACATCTTTGGAGAGTTTTCAGAAAACCTTTTTGTCCTCCAAGTTCATCTAGGCGAACGTTTCTAACTATCAAAACACTTGCATTGGGTCTTCAATAAATCATTAAGTCGACGCAGTATTTATATGAGAAGCAAATCATTGATTTTTATCATACATTTTTGAATAAATTCATTTAAAAGCAATTCATGTTCCATATCAAACAAAGTGGAAACTATTCAGATTGTTTTAAAATACACTATACTGTATTAAACAAGTCATTAAGTATTCCAAATTGAGTTAAACATCATGCTAACTTTCGCCAAATCTGACACTTTTAAGATAACGTTTAAAATGTTGCAACCTCTTCTAGAAGTGATCCTTTACAGTAACAATGCTCGTAACCGCCTCGTAAACAAGACTGTTGATCGACAGTTTTATGACTGGTCCTACTACGGCCGCAAATGAACTCTTGACCGTAAGAAGGGGGATGGAAATGATTATCTCCTGTCGTTTATACTATCGGCTAATTTGGGTTTTAAAAGAACTGCATATCAAAGAGCAAAGGAATTCAGAGGGTTAATACAGTTTTTCCTACTAAGGGCCTCAACACAATTTAGTGCTTGTAGCCTCATATTCTCAAAATCAGTCGCTGTAGAAAGATGCTGGAAAGTCGGAAGACAAAATCAGTATTCTTCTGTAACTAGGCCAACATTAAGATTACATACAATATATATCCATAACGTTTTCAAACGTTCTTACTGAATTATGTCATTCTTTTAGAAAGCTTAATATTACATATAGAATAGCAAAAATTTTTTTTAATGTTATCATTTTTATATTTTAATATTATATTAAATATTTTATATTATCCATTTTTTAAAGAATTTTAAATGCAATATTTCCCAAGTTTTGATATAATGAATGCTTACATTGAAATATAATAAATGCCTCCATCCGGATTTGTGATAAACCCTCCGAAATTTTAAAATAAGCACGCGCCAGCAAATTTTATAGAGAGAAGTTGGAACTTTGTTGTGTGTTCATAGATGAATGTAAGAAAAACTTTTTGCTAATTCATACTTTTATATAGTGGGACCTGTATAAAGATTTTTTAAAAAACTTTTTCTTATCAGTCTCCAAAATAGTCAAAATGTTTTCAAAGAATTTCCAACCTATTATATTTCCAATTATCCATATTTTCCTCTTTAAAATGAGTTAGTAGAACAAATCCACAATTTTCTCTATTTTCCAGTTAACTGTATATAGATTATATATATAAATATAAATTTTACTACCACAGTTCCTTCATATTTTGCAACTTTTAACCTTGTTTAAACACACACACATATATATGAATAAATAAAAAAAAATCTGAAAAGTGCATTGAAAAATTACTGAAATATACATTACCACTGCACTGGTATTCCAAGTGATTTGTTGGGTATTAATTCAGATGGAATTGAAATGGCATTGAAGCTCAACATTTTAGATCAACTTTGGGCATTAATTATTAGTTGTAAAGTTTCATTGAAGTTCAATTTGTGACTACTAATCAGATATTCGCATACCTGTCAATGAATATTTAGCATTTTTTCACTTTAGTTTACGAAAAAAAAAATGTAAATCTTCACCAGAGTTAATTTTTATTTCTAGATCCTTCAAAATGAGCCTTCCCTCTCTCTGGTATTTAACTGATGGAAGAATAATATGAGCATGAATCAGCTATATATATATAATCTCAGAAGTTTTATTTAGTTGCCAATTTTAAGCACAACTTCTGTTAGCATAGAATCACTTGCAAAAAATTGATCAATATTAGTACTGCATCACAGTATTTTTCCAAAATAATGAAAGAAAATCTCGCTTTTTAGGTAGCGCAATGTGCATGCATAGTGCTGAGAAAGTGAAATTATTGCACACAACATATTTTTAAGAAATAGCATCAACCAATCAGTTTTTTTTATTAAGTGATAGCTCATTTTACAAATGCACTTTCATAAAAAATACACTATATAATTTTTATAATAGTAAAAAATTATTTAAATAATGGCAATAAATAATATGGAGTTTTTTAGATCTAAATTTCTCTAAAGCAAATGCTTAGTTATTAAATACAAATGTGTGATCAAAAATCCTTGAATATCTTATTTGAAAAAATTAATTGAAAATTGCATTGAGCAATGGTATAAGAATACTTTAAAATAAAAGTTCACATATTTTCACAGAAAATTAAATGCGTTTCATGAAATTATCAGCAGTAATTGACGATGTCAATGGAAAACAATACAACGGTACGAAACAAATTTTTTTCTTACAACTGCAAATAAAAATAATTAACATACTGAGATATCAGAAAAATATACTTTGAAGTTGAATGAAATATCTGTCACAAACTATTAAACTCAAAATGATTTGTCACATTATGCCTAAAAATGAAATTTTTTAGGAAACAGTTCTTGAGCTGATTTTTGCATATGCGAAATTCCTTATTAAGCTACATTGACCACATTACTTAAGATAAGCGAACTTTTAATAACAAACGCCAGGCATATTAAATATATTTACACAAAAAGCTATATAATAAAGTAAAATTTTATAAGAACTTAATTTCTCTGAAATTTCGTTTGATAAACATCCAGAAAAACTCCTTTTCTCTCAAATGAATAATAATATTAATGAATGTACAAAATATGAAATTACTTCTACATGTTACAAATATTGTGAATTTACAAGTTGATCCCAATCAGTTGACAGTTGGAACACTTCTCGTTTAAGCCATGCTTCATAATGGTATTTAAAATCATCAGTTAATTCGATTTCTCTGCCTAATACACTTAAGATATTGTTATCAACTGCTTGATAATCAGGATCATTGCAAAGTGATCCAGAACGATCATACCTTCTATTATGAAATCGATTAATGCTTGCTTGTAATGCAAATTCTTCAGCTTGGTAGTCCCATGGTCTAGCATCTAAGTCTGAAACAGAAGAAATTTGTCAAATATCTTTATAAAAAATACAGTTATATATATATATGAGATATAATATAATTGATTGGAGTATCATTTATATCTGGTGAGATTTAAATCAAGTGAAAGATGGTGCAGGAAAAAGTTGATAAGCAAAATGAAGTATTTGTGAGCAAAAACAAGAATATCGAAGGTCAACTTAATATAAAATTTCAACTTTACTTTTTAAAAAGCATTTTTTAAATCAAAATATTAATTGGTAAAGACTTTTAATTTTCTAGTTCGGAATTTCTGTTTTAAGCAATTATGGATAAGTGCATAGCGTAATTTGAAGAGAAATACAAATCTAACAGATATATATAAAGTACAGAGTTTGCAAGAAATAAGTTATCCACCTCGGAGGGCTCTAAAATACCTATTGATCCAAATGAGATAAAATTTGAACAATAGATTATTGATATAACGCGTTTTACATTTATTAAATAAATAATAATTATAATAATTAGTACTGAAATTCACCGTTAGGTGGCGTTGTAATATATATAAAACCACTTAATATGGTTTATAATTGTTAAGTAAAAGTAAAATTAAAATTGCTCAATATGTCTTCCTTCATTTTCAACAATACGCTTTAATCGGTGAGCCATATTTTCTATAGATGACCGGCGTGAGTCGGTTGGAATTTTAAGAATATAGCAGCGAATGTGGTCTTTCAGATTTGGTAGAGATGATGGCCTTTGACTGTAGATATTGTTCTTCAAATAACCCCACAACCCAAAGTGTCAAGGGGTAATGTCCGACGAGCGAGGAGGTCATGGCTATTGGGAAATGACGGCTGATAACTTGTGCTTCTGTGAAGAGCTATATTGACAATCGCTTTACATGAATATCAATATGAGGTGGTACACCAACCTGCTTGAAAATGATGTCTCGAAAGCATCCTCGCTATAGAAGAGTTGGGATTACAAAATCCCTTAGCATATCATGGTACCGTTGACATGTGACGGAATAGGTTTGGATTCCATTTGAAGTTATCTCTTGAAAGAAATACGGTTCGATGATAAAGGTAGCTTTAAAATCACACAATTCTGTAATTTTTTCAGAATGCAAGGGTTGTTCCTGGATAATTTGAGCGTTTTCCTCCGCCAAGTTAACACCCACAATTGTCGACAATTGTGGGTGTTAACTTGTCCATTGAGGCCAAAGTGGGTTTCATTGCTCAACTGAATGTTCCATGACTAAGTTGTGTCAACCACCATTCGAGCAAGGGAATAAAGAGAAAAACTTTCACGGATCTATAAGCCTAATCGTGCAACAGGTGCATAGACTTGATTTCATGTTAATAAAAATACGAAATCTGCAGCCCGATTTTTCGCACAGTTGGATACGGCATATCTAGAACACGTAATAAATACAGCTGCAAGTTCACACTACTTTGTGGCGATTGACTGTTGGCTTCAACGAGAGCAATCGCAACATTTGCGACGCTGGATGACGGTTTTTTTCCCCCGTCCTCTTTCTTGAAAAATGTCAAGTTGCTCAGTTTTTTTTTAACTTCTGCATTCTAGCGTAGGACACCTGGAGACATTGACTAGAGACTTTTCGTATATGCTTCATACGATTAAATTCCTTTAGAGCTTCAAATTAATTTTGTAGGTTCTAGTAGAACAATTTCACCAGTAGCACTTTTCTTGCAACGTAAGCATGACGAACAGAGAAGAAACTAATGTTCATGCAGAATTCGCCTTCTTTTTATCCCAAGAAAAATGCCTAGAGACATGCGATGTAACGCAAATTATGTTTTCCATTTTCAATATATGCAAATAAATGCCATTTGTGTTACAGCGCCATCTATTGGTAAATTTCTGTATTAATTTTTTTGTTAATAAATGTAAAGCGCATCATCTAAATAATTTGTAGTTGACATTTGTATCAATAGAACGCATTTTACAACTCTCTGATGTAGGTAACTTATTTCTTGCTAACTCTATACATAAAATATAGAATATATGTAGAAGAGATGAAATCGAACGATATACTTAATGTTTTTCAAAAAGAATATTTGCTCACAGTGATTAACATTAGTTATTGTTTTTAATTTCTCTTGTCCCTCACACATTCCTAAAAGTAACAATTATTTAAAGTGATTATAATTATATCATTGTAAAACATTTGATGTCGTTTTAAGATTCAAAATCCCATTTTTGGCCAGTCATCCTTTCTTTTTTTATTATAATATTTAGTACAGATTTTACTCATTTTAAGAAATTTTAAAGCATGTTTTAAACAAGTTCTTTCTAAGACTCATTTCTCTTATCTTTTTTATAAATTTATAACATAAGAATTGGTTTAAAAAAAAGGTTCAAAATTACAACTTATTTAGATTTAAAAAAAGCGTAGTGATTCATACCATTTCCATAGGCCCAGTCATCATTCAACATGTGCCGAACTTTCTGATAAATTGCAGACATAGTCTTCATGTTACTTTTGCGCCACTGCCTCCCAAGGTAACGCATTTGCATTTTTAGCAACTTCAAGACGTAAAGCTGCATCATTCCATGCTTCACTTTCAAAGCCCGTTTTAAAATCGGAGCTGATTTAAAAACAACCAACATCTGCAGTATAAATTAAAATATTTCGATTAAACAGTATAAAAACGTACTATACGCGAAACCTACAGAAACACTATATCTTTTGAACTGAGCAATTGTTGTAATAAATAAATAATATTTATGAAATAGACACGCGGGAAAGAGTAATTTATAATAAATTGTATCTACAAACAAAAAGAAAGTATTAATTAAACAATTATTTTCACTCACAATGATGAAAACGCAAAACCGTACAATAGTCCTAATTTCACAACAGCAGACACAGTTCATTATAGATATTTGGATTGAAAAAATGAAATAGAATAAAAGTTACAAACCATAATTCTTGAATGTTTTAATTTTGTAAGTTTATTCAGTAAGCGCAGCAAGTTAATACAGGTAAATAAATTTCGCCAGCAATATGGCTGTTGATCTCCCATTTCCTAGAAGAAAAAAAGGCAAATGATAAGCGCATAATGTATTCAGCAATATATTTCAATAATTGAAATTTCAAATAGGTTGATGATTATTTAAATTTACCAATGTTTCTTCAGTCACTTCTGGTGTTTCCCCAATAACACATGCTGGGAAATCAATTACAGAGATTCTACAACGAAAAAGATGCAAGACAAATTAGAATTTGCATGCAATACTGTAAGTCTTTGGTGGAATTTTACAGAATAACGTTTTTGGAATATGTATGCACTATTATAGTCGCTAATAATACATATGTTTATACAATAGAAAAAAGATTCAAACACCAATAAAGGCTAATAGCAAAGGGACCAAGCATATAAATATATAATAAATTCAATTTATTTAAGCTTTTGTGATGAATTCTTTTTCTAAACCCTTTAAATTCAAAGACATTAACTTCAATTCAATTCAATTCAATTCACACACACACACACACACACACACACACACACACACACACACACACACACACACACACACACACACACACACACACACACACACACACACACACACACACACACAAGACTTTAAGCATTCTTTTTCGTAACGATGGAAAATATGTGATGTTTTTATTTTTTTTCTTATCCGCATAATTTTTGTTGTATGAGCTGTTATATTTCTCCTTGTTTTATATCTTTAAAAATGCTCCTTTCCAATTTCGTAAAATTTTTTTACAATATTTTATTTTTTATATAGGATAAAGATTATTTTTAATGAATGCTTTATTACTTCTATTTATTTCCCTTTATGTGATTGGATTATATGCTGCACTGTTTTCAAATTTTAACGCAGTTTAAAAGATTTTTCTTTTCTTCCCATTTATATTTACGTTCCCCCTTCAAATATACAGTATTTTGAATTGATTAAAAAATTCCTGCATTCGATTGAATTAATGAATTTTTTGTGAAATTATTTTCCCGTTTTTAACATAAAGATATTTTAGTGGTAATTTTTCAATCTTTTAACTGTTTTTTATAATTTTATATAAAAATTTTTCATAATAAATTTACATTTTTTATAAAACTTTTTTTAATTTAACCCTTTCATTTTAATTTTTTAAAATTCCATTTCGTATTTTATAAGTCACCAAAATGTTGATAGAATAATTAGAAATAAAAGATAATGTACTAAAATTTTAACATTCCGAAAATAACATTATATTTGAGTAATGGTTATTTTTTCATTGAGTTTATATTAATGATAACATATAATGGCATATTTTTCTTTTATTTTATCAGGATCAGGACCTTTTCTAAAATTTATAATTACATCACTCATCCGTAAATAAATTTACCCTTCTTAATATCCATTAACAATGATTTACACATTTTGGAATTACTATTCTTCGTCTTTTTGAGTTTTGAAATAGTAAACTTAATGATTATTTTTAACTATATATCATACCCATTGTTACAATTCTACTGCATATTTAAACTAAATCTGTCAATAATATTATTGAAATAAGAATAAAAAGTTATGCGATTCATATACAAAATAAATTTTTCGAGACATCAGATTTCGAATTCAAGATTTACTAAAATCACTTAATTTTAATTCTTAAAGGCCTTATTATGTCATTTTTCCTTTTTTTTTCCCATGAAGAATTTTTTTAAAAAAATCACTAGTAAAAAAAGTTAAAATTTAAAAAAATTATTGAAAAAACACGATAATAAATTGTAAACAGACAAACAGTGCTCTGACACACTTTATTAAAGGAGTTTTAGGACAATCATTTTCTAACTATTTTTAGTGGAAAGAACACGAATGATTTTAATATATAAAATGAAACTTTCCATTATTTGGAGTCGTTCTGATTAGTCAGTAAGTTAAGCGTTGCTATTTATACCTTACAATAGCTACAAATACATAATGATGTCATGATACATCGAAAAATATCGATATGTGTTGGACGATATATCTCAATGATGAAGTCTGATCTTCGCCCAATCCTAGTTAAGTCATATATAATTCAATCATATATAGTAGACAAATCTCTTTGAAAAATTGTGCATTATCGAGACACAAAATTATTTTTCTTCTTGGATTGTTTAAATTACATTTGATCTAATTACAAAAGTTGGATTATAACGCAGACACACAGAAAGAGTTAGTGATAAATTCTGACTAATGGCAGAGGGTGATAAAAGAGCTCAACGTGATCATAAAACACTACAACTCTGTTCCCTCTCGAAACATTTATAAATTACGGCAGTTGCAATAACTGCGCAAAATCGTGACGAATTCAAATTTAAAAAATTCTGGCATGTACTCGAAAAAAGGAGAAAAAGAAATAGACACATATTCTGGAAGAACAATTAAAATCCTTTAAGATGACTGTTGCGAACGGAGAGAAGAAAAACCGTCCGAGAGGCGGCGCTGTTTTGAAATGACGTAACTATGTGTAAAGTTTCTGTTCTTGTTTCAATCAGTTAGATTCTGTTTTTTAGTCAGTGTAACATGTAGTTGAATATTTCACGGTTTCTGAAGTTGATTAAAAGTGTGTGTTATGAAACAAATTGGACTTATTTTTTTCGAACCCAATACACCCAGCATCGGTTAGATGCACCCTGCATATCACGAATGAATTTATTCTGGTTATGATTTAACATAAATTAATGGTACCCTCGGCGGGATCGGGTGTATTGGATTTTAACGGAAAGCTGTTTGGAGCTTTAAAGTAAATATTTTTTGAACTGATTTGAAACCGTTGAATTTTTCGTAATGGATCTGAAGACGTTAAAATTAAAAAGAAAAGGGCTCAGAATGGCGTTTACGCTCTGTGCTAACAAAATTGAAGCCGAATTGAAAGAAGCGAGTGAATCAGTTTCGCTTTCGGTTCTGAAGATGCAGCTTGCGGATAAATTCCAGCGCCTTGATGTATCTCAAACTGAAATATTTGAACTCTTATTAGTGCAAGAAGATGGCGAAAGCCTAATTGCGAAAGATTTAGAAGAATCTGATGTATACAGAGATCGATATTTGGAACTTTGTACACGAATTGAAGCACAGCTGCAACCTGTTCCTGAACCCGTATTATGTGAACCAGCACGAAAATTTAAATTACCAACAATTGAATTGAAGAAATTTAATGGAGAACCAAAAGAATTTCTGTCTTTCTGGAGTCAATTCAAGAAAATTCACGAAGATAACTCCATTGCTGATGAAGACAAATTTCAGTATCTTCTACAGTCAGTAGAAACCAATTCGAAAGCAGAACGATTGGTTCTCAGTTTTCCAGCCACTGCTGTGAACTATCCGAAAGTAATAGAACAATTGAGGGAACGCTTTGGGCGTGATGATCTACTGGTTCAAATTTATGTGCGAGATATGTTATATCTCGTTATGAAAAATGCCGTTCAAGGACGAGTCAAGGCCGACTTAACGTCGCTGCATGATGAACTCGAGGGAAAATTAAGGGCCTTAGAAAGCCTGGGAAGAACTCAGGAGAAATACGGAGACTTTTTAATCCCATTAGAAGAAAGTTGCCTTCCCGAAGAGGTGTTGATCGCGTGGGAGCGAAGCAGAAACCAAGAGCTACCGGACACCAAAAGCTGTCGTTCCTTGGAACATTTAATGACTTTCCTACGCAAAGAGGTGCAAGGCGAAGAAATGGTGTTGCTTGCACGAAGTGGATTCACTTCAAAAGAACCCCACTATAATTTAAAAAAGGATACTTCTCTTGTTAAGGTAAATCGCGATCTTGCTACCGCCTCTGCCCTTGTAAGCCTGGATTCTGGTAAGCGTTTTCTTAATTGTATCTTTTGCGATAAAAGCCATCCTAGTGAAAAATGCTTTGCTGCTAGGAAAATGTCACTGGATGAGAAACGGAAAGTTTTAATTAAAAAGGGTGCATGTTTTTCTTGTTTAAAAAAAGGTAGTCATTTAAGTAAATTCTGTAAATTTAATCATAAGTTAAGTTGTTCTTTGTGCAATAATAATTCTCATTTTGAAATAATGTGTCCAAAACAAGAAAAAGAAATTGTTTGTAAAACAGAGAATTCTCTCTCTAATTGCTGCAGAAGCGAACGTGTGTTTTTACAAACACTTTGCGTGGTTATTCGATGCCAAGGTCATGAGAAAAGAATTCGTGCGTTATTAGACTCCGCGAGCCAAAGTAGTTACATCAGCGAAAAGCTAATAAATCTGTTTAATTTAACTCCTCTTAGAAGAGAAACAGTGATTCGTGCGCTGTTTGGGGGGGAGGAAACGGAACCGAAAGAACATAGAGTGTTTTCTATTGAAGTGAGCGATTTAAATAAGACTTATTCTTGTGGTTTTGAAGTTCTTTCAGAAAAAAAGATATGTGGATTAATTCCTAAAATTATTGATAAGAAAGTTTTGACTGATTTAAGAGAAAGAAAAATAACTTTGTCAGATTCTTTTTGTGAGGAAGCGGAAATCGATCTTTTAATTGGGGCTGATGTAATGGGAAAATTATTAACAGAAAATATTGCAGAATTGGACTCCAGATTGACAGCCGTGGAAAGTAAGCTGGGTTGGACGGTAATAGGAAAACAGAATTTTCGTGGAAGGAATAATTTAATGACAACTGTGTCTATGCATGTCGGGAGAATTCCTTTGAATGAATTATGGGAACTTGAGGCTTTGGGGATATCTGATCCTACTGAAACAGATAAAGATGAAAATGATTTATCTGACTATAAGGAAAAAATGAAAATTCTTCCCAATGGAAGATTCGAAGTTGAGCTTCCGTGGAGAATTGAATCAAGGAATTTACATGATAACATGGAACTAACTTGGAAGAGACATGAAAGAATGATTAATAAAGTGAAGGGTGGTAATTTTTTCGATGATTACAAGCAGGTATTCATAGAATGGGAAAAAATGGGTGTAATTGAAAGAGTACCTATAAACGAATTGAGTAATAACTGTCATTATTTACCGCATAGGCCAGTTATAAAATTAAATAGCGAAACAACGAAGGTTCGGCCGGTATTTGACGCTTCTGCCTCTCAGAGGGGGAAATTCTCATTAAATGAATGTTTGTATAAAGGAATTAATTTACTGGAAATGATACCCGATATTCTTGATCGTTTTAGAATTTTTCCTATCGATATAAGTGCTGATATTGAAAAGGCATTTTTGATGTTGTCTGTTGCCCCTAAAGATAGAGATTTTTTAAGATTCTTTTTTCCGGACTCGGAAGGGCAAGAAATTTATAGACATTGTCGTGTGGTGTTTGGGGTTTGTTCAAGCCCTTATCTACTAAATGTATCTTTAATGCATCTTTTAGAGAATTGCCCTCCTGAATGTAATGTAATGATAAAAAATAATCATGCTGGAATTCAGATGATGCAAACTCTAATCAGAGAAGATTTTTGGATAATTAAGGCTAGGAAAAATATTAAAAATGTTCTTAATAATTGTGTAATATGTAAGCGGTTTAAAGCTAGAGCCATGAAAAGTGAACCAACACCTTTACCACCAGACCGAGTATCAGATTGTGCCGCTTTTGAAATTGTGGGAGTTGATTTGGCAGGGCCTTTAATTCTAAAAACAGGGGAGAAGGTGTGGATTGCACTATTTACGTGTGCAGTCTTTCGCGCTATACATCTTGAATTGGTTAATTCCTTAACTACAGATGCCTTTTGGCTGGCTCTTCGGCGTTTTATTGCCAGGCGTGGAAGACCTTCCACAATTTACTGCGATAACGGAACAAATTTCCGGGGAGCTTTTAATGAATTTTCAAGTCTAGATTGGGACAGGATTTCAAAGGAACATCAAACGCGAAAAATACGTTGGAAGTTTATCCCACCCACAGCAGCATGGTGGGGAGGCTGGTGGGAAAGGTTGGTTCGCATAATTAAAGAATTGTTAAGACGAACGCTAGGAAAGTCTGTATTAACTCATGAAGAATTGAGTACTGTAACCTGTGATTGTGAAAGTGTTATTAATAGCAGACCTCTAACCTATGTTTTTGAGAACCCCGAAGAATTAGTTCCTCTTACACCCGCTATGTTCCTAAGAGAAAATCACTGTTCCGGAGTAATAGATATTGACGAAATAGATTCCCAAAAGTTATCAAAAAGAATAAGGTATCGAAGCAAACTTTTCAATGAGTTAAGAAAACGGTTCAGGAAGGAATACCTAGGTGAACTAGTTCAGAGGTCTAATGAAAGATCTTCGCGTGAGCCTAGGATTGGTGAAATAGCGTTAATTGGAGATGATAATAAAAAGCGCTTGTTTTGGCCGATAGCAAGAATAAATGAGCTGATCCCGGGACGGGATGGGAAAATTCGGACTGTAAAACTCAAAACTCAGAATGGAACAGTGATGCGTCCAGTACAACGGATTTATCCCTTAGAAATTCAATCAAGTGAAACTTGCGTCATTGAGAGCAGTGCGGGTGAGGGGGAATCTGGTTCTGAGGGAGTCCCTGTTGTTCAGATTTCAGATGATGTTATATTAAAAAGATTTACTTCTTCTGGTAGGTGCGTGAAAGCACCAAAACGATTGGATTTATTTAATGTGAACTGTTACTGTTTTGAGACCTTATCAAGTCTCAAAGGGGGGGAGGATGTTGCGAACGAAGAGAGGAAAAACCGTCCGAGAGGCGGCGCTGTTTTGAAATGACGTAATTATGTGTAAAGTTTCTGTTCTTGTTTCAATCAGTTAGATTCTGTTTTTTAGTCAGTGTAACATGTAGTTGAATATTTCACGGTTTCTGAAGTTGATTAAAAGTGTGTGTTATGAAACAAATTGGACTTATTTTTTTCGAACCCAATACACCCAGCATCGGTTAGATGCACCCTGCATATCATGAATGAATTTATTCTGGTTATGATTTAACAATGACACAAATTTAATGAAAATACACGGATTTAAAGACGAGTAATATGCTTCGAAATATTAGCGGCATTCTACGTCGAAGTATCGCTAAACTCTTTAATTCTAAATTTCGTAACACTGTACAAGTTACAATTTGCCACATTTATTAAAAACTTGTATGGATAAATGAAAAGTATGCCCATCCGCTATTAAGGAATGTTTTTGAATATTCAAATGTGTTGTAACCTACTTGCGAGCACATCAACAAACAACAATAAAAACAAAAAAGGCAAGATAATCCACTTACTATTTCATTAGCTTGCCAAGCTTTTAGATTTTCTTCTTTTTTTATGTTTTCACATTTAAGGACGCCTCTTCAGCCCGATCAATTTTTTTCTTCTTCACGTTGTGCCTGAACGGATATGTCTCGCTTTACAAGCAAAAAATTGCATTGATATTCATTTTATGTAGGGATTTTGCAATTGCCGAGGAAGAATGTCATCAGCCTTACCCAAATTGTCATATACCTAACTCTGCTTATTTTTCACAGTTCACCAGAGGCTATGGGAGATTAGTTCATTAGGTAAGATGTTTGGAAAAAAATAAAAATTGCCAAAAGAATAAGAAAAATAAGAATTAGCTTTGAAGAAAGTGTATTCTCTACTTTAGATGAAAATCCAAGAGTGAGTTCCTGTACACTCTTTAGTGAAGTTAGAGCTTCACAAAGTATAGTGATGCAAATCTTGCAAGAAAATTAGGATCGCTTATATCGTTTTACACAAATGCAAGGATTACGGAGTTCAAACTTCCAAAAGCGGACAACATTTTGCCATTAGCAATTACAGAGAAATAATGAAGAAAAGCATTTTCTGAGAATGATATTGTGGATGAATTAGTCACTTTTTATTCCATGTTTATTATTTTAAATTTGCGAAGTTAGCGTCATTACGCGCAACAAAATCTGAGAGTCCAAAACTCTATATTTCAAACACGATTCCTCGTAGATGTCTCGATTGGAGTGGTTGATGATTGTTTAAATGGTCCACATGTTTTATAAGGTCAGTTGACGAGTAATGCGTGTTTGGAATTCTTTGAACGCCACTTAGAAGGATTAATTGAAGCCCTTCTTGCCCCCTATCGATGGGAAATCATTTTACAACAAGATGGGGCACCTGACGCCTTCTTTAATGGTAGGTCAAAACTTCCTAAATGAGCATTATATACGACAGATTTGTCGGAGGGAGCCAGTTCTTTGGCTACCTAGATTGTGAGATCCGAGTCCAAAGGATTTCTCTTTTGGGGTTTTTCGCAAGCAAGAAGTTTACAAGCATCGAAGTTGCCAACTTAGAAGGCTTACGAAGTCAACTCTATGAGGCGATATTAAATCTTAAAGGTGACTATCGTTAAAAACAACAATTAAATTCATTCGGAAAAGGGCAAGAGTATGATTCAAGAAAGATTCGGCGGATTTTTTTAAATATATATTTCTTTGTGAAAAGCCGTAATTTTCCCCCATTCTCAATAAAAGAGTTACTTTTCTTATTTTTTAAAGGCCTTTCTTTCTTGCTCTTGACTTAAACAGTCAGATGAAAGTGAACAGGAAATTAAAATCAGGAACGCCAATGGCTCCTCTTAAGTTTTCTTTTTTGACGACCGCCGATTACAGAAATATGTTGCCAATAAAGGAATTTTTACTGAAATAAAATACTTGTATGGTTTATGGTGGACTCTTTAGATAGCCGATGATATGGACAAGTTTTTGATAAATTTGACAGATTGTAGCTCTATTGTGTTTATGAAATTAAGAATTAAAAAGTTTCGTGACACTTCGATTTAGAATTTCGCCAACGGTTTCTCGTTTATTACTCAGCTTTAAACCCATATAGTTTCATAAAACTAGTGTAATCTTAAAGTATTTAATTTTTTTTTCAGAATATGTGCTTGTTTTGTGGGCGGATGTGCCTGGAATTTTTTAAGGTTTTTTTTTTTTCATCATGTTGCGCAAAATCAATGTATTCGCCATATCTTGTAAATGATTGTAGATGGAACAAGGTTGTTTTAGTGTCTTATGACTCCCTTGAGTTCTTCTATCACCCTCTTTCATTTATTAGAATTGATTGAACTCGCCTGTATAAAATCAAACTCAGCCATTTTCAAAACACTAATGAATTTTTTTTGGAAGAAAAACAAGAAACAAATTTTTTACAAGAAAATAGGTAGACATTAAACAAATAATGAGATTTTGATCCATAAGTCTGACCTTATAATTTTTTGACAAAATCTATTAATGAAAATGAATGAATATTATTTTAGCCGGTTATATCTTTTAATGAACGAATATAAGAATAAAGGGGGGGAGACATATTCAAAAGAATTTTTTTTTTGAGGGAGACTGAAGATAACTATTAATCATACGACATAAATCTTCCAACTGACGACTGTTAATATTTACTGGTCTCCATACTGATATGTTATTGACTCTTTCATCAAATAGTGATATTATACCATATTATATCATTAGTGATAATTAACAAACTATCTTATTATCAGAAAAAAAAGAATATCCAACAGGAGATTTAGATTCAAATATGGAAACTCAATATATCAGTGTGTATTCCTTTTAAGGAAAATGTGATTCAAGAAAGAGTCTGCTAGATTCTATAAAAAGAGCACTTATTATGAAAACGTATTCATTTTAAACCCCAATGTTAACAGCTATGTTTACAAATAAACTGCAATTTAGTTAGTGCACCAAAATGCCTATTTCAAGCGATCATTCTTTCATTCCAGTAAGAGAAAAGCATAGAAAGAAAGTACATTTTACTTGCAAGCCCAAAAAGTAAGAAAAATATACACAACCTAAGTACTGCAACATAATTATAATAAAGTGTTGATTTTCTTATATATGTTTGCTTATTAATGATACTAAAGAACTAGATAGTAGGAATTGAAGCCAAAGTTTTCTTGACATTTTAATATTCTTTGCCAGGTATAATTTAAACTTTCTAATTATATTACAACGATAAAATTAAAAAAAAAATCTGTTTTTATTTGTATTTGCTATCTGCGTTTCTCTTTAACATCTACTGATAATTGTTCATTACTTTTCATTGTTAATTAATTGCAAAAGATTCCAAATGTAATACAAGATGATATTTATGAAAGCACTATTAATCAAAATTAATGTTAAGTGACAGTTTGGCACATATTTGGAAACTAAACTAATGACAAAAGAAATATGAAGAGAATTATTTCGCTATTTTGAGAAATAACTAAGATTTTTACAAGAAACTTAAAGATAACAAGTGAGCTTTGAAAAGATTAAAATATGTGACGCTCTAGCAATCACATTCAATAGTAAAACTATTTTCGAAATTTCCGTTTTTGGCGATTTTTATAAAATTTCAACTATATAAATTTTACAATTCTAAAAACCTCCAAAAAATGATATTGAATGTATTAAGAGCATAAAGCATTGCAACTCTTTTATATATATATATATATATATATATATATATATATATATATATATATTAAAACGCTGAATAATATATACTTACGTGTTCTTTGCACCTACGTAAGACATGATATTTTGATTGAAAAACTTGAGAACTAGTGGAATGCAATTAGCAAACATAAGTTGTTGGCTCATGTATTCAAACTGATAAACATGGTTTATCTTCAGATGCTTCAACAATAATAAAATAATTCCTGATATGGCTTTTACAATAATTTCTTTGTGGCGATTAACATCAATTCCTAACTTAAGAGATTGAATAACTGTCATCCTATAACATAAAAAAAAATACAAATATGTATGCATACAGATAAAGAAGGCATAACTATAAAGATTTGATATAACAGATTGATGTCTAGAAGTGTTTGTTCATGGAATAATATAATGTTAACTTTTAATATATATAATAACTTTAATATATACAATAATATATAATAACATTTTTTTTTAATTCTTGAAATGCATAAGGCATGTATGGATATTAATGTTTTATATAATCTAAAAAATTTTTGTCCAGCGTGCTTTCAAAAAGAAAATATCTATATACAGTATAAAATGAAGTCTCCTGAATTGTGTTGTCTCCAATTTTTTGTGTTGGAACCACAAAAAATTGAGAAATAGTTAACTGATATAGGAGATATTTATGTAATTTTGTACAGCATTTATAGAAGAAGATTTTAATACATAGAAATCACATCAAAATAAAAAAAAAGGAGTTTTATAATTGCATTTTTAACTTATCCGCGCATGCGCGAAAACCTCAGATTGCGCACGTGCAAATAGCAAGGGCTACGGTAAGAATATACGATAAATTTGTTTGTTTACGTCTGATTTTAAACAGCGATTCAAATGTCATAATGTCCAAAAGAAGGAAATCCGACATTGGCGGGAACACATTAAATGCTAAAAAGCTTCGTTTGTTGTGCGATAAGGAAAATGATGAAGAAAGAAACATTCGGCTAGCTGATATCAGAGAAGTAATGTCCACATTTAGGGAAAGAGAGTCTTTTGATGAGCAAAATTACCGTTTTTCTTTAAATCGCATTGCAACTGAATTGCGGAGATAGAATGAATTTCCTGAGGAGTGAAATGATCGCCTGTATTTTGTCTATGGGAATATCAAATTTTTACCTTTGTATCAGTCTAATCATTTATGAATGTGTGCCATAAAAAATTGTTTTGTAGCTATTTTTGATAATTTCTAAATATATTTTTATGTTTATTTGATGTTGCATAACATGCCAATGTCATATCAGGTGGAGATTACACTTAAGTTAATTTTTCTTCTCTGATGCTATGCCAAAGGGCAATGCCGCACGGGTACTGCTAGTATAACAATAAAGTAGCACATTTAATAGAAATTCCAACATTAAGGACCACAATAACATAGTCATAGACAGAAATGCAATCCGATAAAGGATATATACTATAAGTGAGAAAGCATTTTGAAATTAGTAGCATTAAATAACAAATTTTAAAATGGTGTGAAACTTAATTTTGCCCAGTGATATTTTTGGAAGTTACTGCGAAAAAAATCAAAATTCCATCCTAATTTTTAATAAAAATTTCAAAAATGTTGTTTCAAAATGCATATTTCCATCCTGAAAGGAATAAATGAATTAAATTTGGTAATTGTAGGGCAAATAGTTTGGTGAGTAGGCATAAACACACAAGTAATTTTATTTTGAACAAAATAGCAGATAGAGAAGACCTCATACACAAAATTCCAATCAAATGATTTATTTGACAATCCAAATCACGTTTACTCTTAGCAAGACATCTTTTATTAAAAACAACAATAATCTTTATATTTTTTACTAAATAAAATAAATCTTTATATTTTCACCATGAGGGGTCAAAGACCTTTCTCAAATGACGGCATCAAAGGACGTGATAAATATAAGGATGTAAGTGATATAAAATGAAATAATAAATTCAATTAAGTAATAAAAATCACAGGAAATCATAATAAATAATAATATTTATAAATCTAAATAACTTAAATACACCAAAAATTATTTTCTCTTTTAATTCTTAAAGAAATCTGTAATTTTTCTTTCATCAAACTTGTATTTTCAGAATAATAACATAATAGTGCTTACGGCATCTCTTCAGGTAAAACATCAGCCATAATATTGATCGATTCAGTTTTAGCTTTTGAAGTAGGTGCTGCAGCCAACAATATTTTCAACAAAGCAATCTGAAAAATTTGATACAATGAGCATGTTTAAATTTATTCAAATTACATTACATTTTAAAAATATTTTGGAATATCTAAAAAAAGTTAATTATATTTACCATGTACTGCGGCAAACTTGGTAGAATGGCTTGGTATAATATTTCAACAGGTGTTTGGGGTATACAAATTTCTTTCTAAAATAAATTCATGAAAATGCATTAAAGATGTTTCACTTTAATTCTTTAAAAAGTTAAAATAATTAGACAATGCGACAGGAAAAAAATTTCAAATGAATTATTTACTTTTGATAAAGGTAATTTTGCAATTTCCTCTTCTTTCTTTATTTGAACTTCTGCTAGAGATATATACATATGCTGAAAAAAAATAACAATTAACAATACTATTTGTTTTCAAAATAAAGACAATAATGCTGAAATCTTTTAGAATAAAATTCAACCTAACAAAATCAAAGAACAGAATATTTAGATGCACATAAGCTCAAGTATTAAATAACAGATTTTAAAATAAATTATTTTGTGCCAAGAATACCTTCACATCAAAAAAAGACTTTACTGAAAGAAAACATATCATATTTTATATAAATTTGTAAATACTCATTTCAGTCGATATTGCTTCTGTTTGTGCTGGTTTTAAACAAATGCAGCAGAATAGTTTTAAATGCATGTGGGTTGGTAATTATAAAGGACATATTCTAACGAAGATAACAATATTTTTTAAAACTATTTAGAGAATACATATATAATGATAGTGTTGGTTTAGTTTAAGAAGTTTTGTACAATTACATAAGAGTTTTTATACTATCAAAAGTTTGCAAACTACCCAAGAATAGAAAAAGTTGCTTTTCCTTAACAGTAGAATTTTTATTAACAAAATAAAATAAAAATGGGGAAAAAATTGGTTAAACTGAGACTTTAGGTTAGTAACCAAACCAAACCTGATACAAAGAAAATTGTAAGCCTAATAAGTTGTAAAATATTAAAACACGTTAAGGTGAAAGTTTAATACATAAAATGAAATGATATACATTAACTGATTGATTAAAAACTAAAATCAAGCATCTTAGCAACTTATTTTAAGGTGAAAACATGTTTGACTTGTTTGGAATATAATTCTTCTTTTTAAGTTATATGTAAATTACGGTTCTTCTTTTTAAGTT